>CM025788.1:34869896-34928323 GCA_014636745.2 Centella asiatica
TATATATATATGTAATCTGTATGAAGTAGAGTCCTTTGGAAGGAAATACGAATATATATTTATTTGTACATATATATTTTAATTAAGTTAGACTTGATTAAATATATATATCTAATAAATATAAAATTCGGATTATAATTCTCCTAATTAGATTAGGTTTTGGAATTACTCTATAAAAGGCTATATATATGATATATCAGCTATTCTCTAACCAATTTTTTACGTAGCCGCTCATAAGAGAGAGACTAGAGTTAAGAGAGATAGATAAAAGAGATACAAATCATACAACTAGTACTGTAACTCTTCTTGTTCGAATCGTGAGACGATTCGTGGGTGTTCGTGTGGATACCGTAGAGACGCTGTTCAGTTGGATTGCGCTAAAGATTTGGAGACAATCAATACCTTCACCAAATCTTCAGATTCGCACAATTAATCGGTAAAGTCTTAAACTATCTATATTAAATTGTTTCACATAGATCCTTGGGTTTGGGTTTCGTTTTGTTTTATTTTAATCATATTTTTCCGCTGCGTTTTACCCTACGAAACCTAACATGGAGGCCCCTAGCGGGGTTCAAGGGGCATGCCGGGGTCCTAGGGGTTAGAACAATATAAGCTCAAATGTTTGTAGAGGGGACGGGGGGATGAATACAAACACCACAAACTTTTTGCTCTTTTTAACCTTTAAACAACCACTTGCCGGAAACAGCTGCAAAGAATAGAAAAACTATATAATACGAACACATAAATTCAAGTTAAAATAGTTATATTAAAACTTGAGCTTTTTCTGGAAATCTGTATAACGACAAATGTGATTAAACAACTACAAGTTCTGTAATGAAATTACAACTTCTATTTCACACTCATTAGCTTCTAAACTTTCTTTGAAATATTTCTCTCGAGATCTATTACAAAGTTTCTCTCTAGTGATTTATGTGCTTCTCTCTGTTTGTTTGATCTGTTGGATTGATCTCATTTTATGTGTAATGAGAACTCCTTTGCATATATAGAAGATCAGTGGTTGAAACCACGTGCGAAGGCGTGCTGCTCTTTTCAACTTAGCCGCATATATGTCACATCGTTGTCCTTTGGAAACTATGTGTCAAACTGCTGCTACTTTTGTTGTTTCTTTTTTTTTTCCCCTGATCTGCGTGCATTTAATGTTTGAGAGTTCTCATTGGACCATAACAAACTTCAAGAAATATCTTTCCAGTTAATATCTCTTTCTTCTATAACAAGTTATGTTGATTTGCGTGTAAGAACTGATGACGGGTGCATGTTGTCATAATCATCCACTGACGACCAGCCCTTATGGACTTAATTAGTGTTTCTAGATCCCCTGATTGTTACAGACTAGATCAAGCCTTCAACCTTCACTTGAGTTTTACTCAGTACTTCTTGATCCACTGATGTTATGACTATCTACACACACTGATGGCTTCCACTGATGTAGTGTTGAGCTTTTTCCCTAACGGGTTACCCTGATGGGTTAGCCTGACACTGTCATACCCTGAAGTCTCACCCTGACGGGTTGGTCTGCCTTCGTCATCCCTTGACAAGTTCCCCCTAATTAGTTTCCCTTGATGGGTTCCCCCTGATCGGTTCCCCTGATTCGTTTCCCCTGATTGGTTCCCTTGACGGTTCTTAATCAACAAAACTTTGTTTAGAATATCTGATGTGCGGAATACTTTGACTGTTATGAAGTAGCATCAGACATTCTTCTTCACTTTGTCAAGCCCTTCAGATGTTTCATATTTTGACTTGTCTTGTGAAGTGATTGACCATCCCATGATGAATAAGATTATCATCAGTGGATGCAAAAATTGTGTTGATCTTAAGGTTTATAATATACCTTAAGTATTTACAGTTGCACAATTTATTTCCTAAACATCATCATCATTAATTAACTCTAACAAGGTTTTATGATCCAATTCAGAAAAAGCTTGTGAGAAGTCGAGATGTTGTTTTTGTGAAAGATCAAAGTTTGAAAGATATTGAAAAGATAGATTTAGTTCTTCAATATAGTGATGATCTTATTGACTTGGATCCAGTTCCTCCACAAGTTGTGCAAACACAGCTTGGAGATGATGTTGATGATGACCAAAAAGGTATATATGATGACCAAAAAGGTATGTATGTCATGGTGTGTACAAGATCGGATATAGCTCATGCAGTAGGTGCTATTAGTCATTTTCTGTCAAACTCGGGCATAAGGCATTGAGATGTTGTTAAGTGGATTATGAGATATCTGCGGGGTACTTCCAAATTGGGACTTACATTTGGAAATGGAAAAACAGTGTTTGTTGGATACTTAGATGTTGATATGGCAGGAAACAAAGACAATATGAAATTCACTTCTGGATATTTGATGATCTTTGTAGGGGAGTGGTCTCATGGCAATCAAGGTTGCAAAAATGTGTTACACTTTCTATAACGGAAGCTGAGAATATCGCAGCAACGGAAGCATGTAAAGAGTTGTTGTGGTTGAAGAGATTTGTGTGGGAGCTTGGTTTCAAGCAGCAGCGCTACGTGGTTTTGTGTGATAACCAAAACGCGATTCACCTTGCTAAAAATTCTACTATTCACTAAAGATCGAAACATATCAATGTGAGGTATCATTGGATTAGAGACACTCTGGAAGATGGGCAACTTGAACTTGACAAAGTTCACACTGATGATAGTGGTTCTGATATGTTGACAAAGGCACTAGCAAGGGAGAAGTTGAAGATTTGTTATCTAATCGTCGGGATGACGAACCCTCTTTCCAAATAGTCAGAAATGGAGAGATTTGTTGGGTATTTTTTCTTTCCTATTTGTAATTGGAAATACTTAATGGTTAACCTTTGTTTTTGGATTCCATAAGCAGATAGAAAATATGAATCCTAAATTAGATCTGTCTTAGGATGGATAGGTTTGCTTATAAATAAGGTTGATTTGTAAGCTTGTAGATACACACAAAATAATTAGATATTTTGAGAGAGATTTTAACAGAGAGCAATCACCATAAAATAGAATAAAGAGTGAAATTCGTAGCTTTCCATCAACACGACGCAACAGTCTTAATTTTGCGTTTCCCGGAGTTTGAACGGTCAGATTGTTCTTTTTTGGACAACGGTTTCGCAACCTCTAGTTCTTGTTTCTGAACGATGGAGAATGTTTTTGGAGGTCTGAAAGTGTGCATGTTTGGGATATGAACAGGCTGCCTATTTTAGGTGATATTTTTTGGTTTTGGTTTTGTTTTTATTCCATACTTTTTTACGTTTATTCCAAGAAACTGTGACAATATATTTTGAGTTTGTGTGCCTCTAGTTTAACTAGAAAATTTTTTGTGTATTACCCAATTATCTGTGATAGTAGAATTTTTGGATGGATTACAGTCCGTGGTTTTTACATCTCGTCTTTGGGGGTTTGCCATGTATAATTTTTGTGTGTCTTGTAGTTTGTGTTTTACAAGTTATTTTTTTATTCTTTCTTTACTTAATTGTTTTCTCAAAAATTTACAAGTTTAGGAAAAATTATTATTTGGCTGTGTTTTTCCCAACACATACAATTATAAAATTGGAAAAACCACCGTCAAATTTTCACAAAACAAAGGACACAAAAATCTCTGAAAGAAATCAATAAAAGAAAAGCTAAATCCATCGAACAAAGTCTTTATAACAAATTAGTTTGCGTATTTATTTCCTAAATCTTATCTTATCATTGTCATTTCACTCCAAAACACAATTATACAGGTTATTTGAGTACTAATTTCTCTTTTTGTAATTTTGGTTGAGTGGAAAAAAAAAAAGAAGAAGAGAAAATCAGTGTTTGACAGTTTCTCTTTAGGAAAGAAAAAGAAAAAACTCGAACTTTTCTTTCAAAATTTGTCTCTAAATTTGAAAAGAAATGAAGAGTAAGAGATTTTTTTTTTTTTTTGGTTGGCTCAAAAGGATGATATTATATTAAACGATAGAAGAAAATTAAGACTTTAGTACTAAAATTCTAATACATTTTACCCTTTCAATTTAATAATAAAATATACTCCGTACCTTAATCTATCCGTATTCTACCATCTTTCTAACAATTTTTTGAAAGTGGTGCGCATCCCATTCTCCCTCTTTTTCCCCCAACGAACTTCTTCCTCCTAAAGAACAACACAAAAGCATTTTCTGTATGTGTTGCTTCCTCCAACTCCTCCGATCAATTTCAACTTCTAAGGTTCGTCATCTTTCTCTTCTCTCCTTTCTAATATTGTTGAATTCAGCACTTATTTCTTCAATTAGAAGCTCAATTCTACTCAGTTTCTCACATTCCGATTCTGTGTTTTGTAACTTCATTCATACCATATGACGTCTACAGTTTTTTTTTCTAATCCAATGCAATTTCCTCCTACTAGTTGCAGTTTCTCGTGATTTGTGAAAGATGAAGGAAGCTCCTTCGCTCTTTGTTTTGTGTTTGGATTCGATCAAAGATTGCATTCTCTATGGTATGTTTTAACAGAATTTTTTGATGACTTTCTTGTTTGGTTCAAAATGGAATTGTTATCAAGAGGAGATGAGTTTTCTTCGTCATGTTCCTTTCTATTTTCTTCTCCTTTTAACCTAATTAAAATTTGCAGGTGATAATGATCTCTCGTTTATATATGAATTTCCACCAGAAATCTTCGATTCTTTGATACCTCGATTACCACCAGCAGCGTTGCAAAAGTTGCAAGATGCAGAGTAAGTTCATGAGAAAATCTTGATCTTCTTTATATACGTATATGTGTTTTAAGTACGTTTACGCTTATATAGTTGCTGTTATTATTTTTCCAAATTGTGGTCTAGTATTTTGCTATTGTTTTGCGGATTGAGTCCTGTTCTATTTCTTCTTTGTTTGCTGCTATTCTATAATGAGTTTCAGTGGATTGATGTGCTATTTCTTTTTGTACACAAGAGACATGATTTTCCAAAAGTTTGTATATAAGATTGTCTCTTCCGGAAAGACAATATGTGATGGAAGCATTGATTACATAGGCTAATTCCTTTGCTCTATGAATTACAGGGATATGGTACCACTAGTATATCTCGTCTTTAATTGCATGAATTGAATATGAAATGCATTTAAGTGATTGGTTGGAGCATATGATGTTTATGAAGCTTTTCTAGTAATATAACTTGACAATGCATGTTTAAGAAAAGGAAATTGGAGAACTACTTTGTGATGCAAATATATCTTTGACAGATCGACTTCAATTTTGCATTGTTCTATTGTTTTACTCGTTGAGTCAATCTCTCATTTCAGTGCACTAAGTGATATGTGTACCTTTTTTCGTTTCTTTCTTTTGATAGACCAGCATTTCACAGAAATGAACAAGAAGTTGGCTGTCAAAGTCAGGGAACGCGTAAAAGGTTTGGAAGAGTGGGAAATTCAATTACATTACTAGTATAAACAAGTATATGTTAGTTGCGAGATGGAAAATAGATCGAATTAAATTCTTAGTGTGGACCAAATATTTTTGAGCATGTATAGCTAGAAAATGCTATTGCAGATCTGAAATCTTCGAGAGAGCATGGAGGAAGCTATTTAAGTCACAGTTTCCTGGATTCGTTAGGACTTACCTTGTGGATGGCTATGAAGTGCCTGTAGTAGATCATGATTTCAAGGATGATTGGCAGGAGATGTACTGGGAGTTTCATATACAACGGTATGCACATCTAGCAGACATGATATTTTTGTTAATTTTAATGATGTTCGCTAAATATTCAGCACCTTTACTATGTTGATACATGCAGTTGCCTGGATGAAGCTACAGCGAAAGCTTCTCTTCCTTATTTTGAGGGTAGTCTTGGTGAAATAATAGTTTCAGGTCCGTTGCTTGTGATTTGCTTTAGGAATACTACATTCATTTCGTTGTAATTGCCATTTAAAAGGTTTTATGCAAGTTCAATTTAATTGGCATTAACTTTATTCTAGGAACATCATTTTCTAATTTACCTTTATTAATTATCTTGTTCTCTGTCATATTATTCTTATGTCCCTTTAAGGATAAATTTGTACCTTTATCATAAAAAATCACAAAATGATATCATAAATGCATTTCTTAATATTATGCACAAGTGGTTGAAGTCTAATATTATGAACTAGAGGGAGTACCTTGTTACTGATTTTTTTTTTATCCTAAAATTCTTTTTTGATGGTGACATTAACTCCTTATATTGAGAGTTGAAACTATTTGCTCTTCCTCGTGCTTGTTAATGCATGATTCATGTGGTAATTTTTACGTGATATGAATTCATGCAGAAGGATTTATACTGCTTTATAACATCATTTATTGCTAGAGCTCTCATCTTGTCCCTTTGTTCCTTCACTTAGCTCTTCTAGCACAATACAACTAATTGAATCAGTTACATGTATTAGCCTCTCTTTTTGGCCTATGTGTCATGGTCGATATGTTAATGATTCTTTAATCTTTTCTTGGTCTGTAACCCTGTGCAGATAGACGTGTTGAAACTATTGGTTATGACCGATGCCAAAGTAATTCAAAAGAAGACTGCACAAAACTGTCTCATCATTGTCAACAGTTTGGGTTGCATGTCAGGTGATGTTATGTTTCCGCTTCTGAAATTTAATAGATACATGTATAACATAATTAAAATTTACCTTCACTCTAACTTCGTCTTTTGCATGTGGTGTATGTTATTCTTGTGGACCTATACTCTTATATGTTTTATTTCACGAAATTACTTAATTAAAAATCATTTTATCATTGTTCTCCATTACTTCAGGTTGTTTTGGGTTTACATATTTATTCGACGGTTTATTGTTTTTAAGAATTACCCAATAATATGTATAAGCCAGCACATCATGCTATTTCCTAAGTATTTTGTTTCTAGTGCAGATCCCTTACTCTTCACAGTGTGCTTTTATGTGAAGAAACTAGTGTAAGTTTCACTATCATAAGAATCCCCCTTGCTTCAGTGTATCTATGAGGTGCTTTTGGGTTAGACTACTGTCAAAATAATCTACTTATATTAATGTTCGGTCTCAAAAGAGAATGAATAAGAAGTAGGGAACTGGAGAGATCACGTGAAGTCGTCCGACTTATACTTTATGTTTCTCAGCAAGAAAGAATTTATGAATATGTTGCAACAAAGTATTCTTCTGTATTCTCGTTCTTTTGGTTATATTTAGTTCTACTAGGGAAGCAAAACTGTTTACTAGAAAAACTGATAAGTTATATGACTTCGCAGACCTTATGTATTATGTCTCCCTGGAGGAAACTATTCTTTTGCTATATTGCAATTAATTTGTCCTTTTATGTTGTTATTCTGGTGCACACAGTTTTATTAAGGAAGCAACTTTTTCACTGTGCATTCTCATCTCAATTAAATTCAAGCTTCTATTAATGTTGAGAAACCTTCTTCACGCTATCTGCCAAATTTCATATGTTATGAAAATGTTAGTAAATATATTTTGCCTTAAATATATGTTAGTTTTGAAATACTGCACAAAAAAAAATTAGATCTACACGTGGCATGTTTAAGTTGCTCTGTTGAAACTACACGATTTGAAGCAATAACTTTAATTGTACACCAGTATTAGATTTTTTTTCATTTTATTTGCCGTTATAAGTTTTTGAGTCCGTAAAACTGTTCTACCTGGTGCAAAGCACTCCCACAAATAGCTGGATCCTGTGTGTTTCAGACGTAAGCATACTTATTCCATTCCAGAATGTTTATAGGATTTGATCCTATGACTAAGCATTTAACAAGCGAACACTTGACAACGTACACATTAAATTCAGGATTGTACTAGCAAAAACCTTCACTTGTATCCGAATACTTCACTTTCTCACAGCACCTGGATCTGAAACTTTGGTGATTTCTGTACTAGTCACAACCTAGACAACTGATTAATTTAAGCACTTTTATGTTGCTTGAAGGACCATCATGGATTACTTTTTTCAGTTTATTGGACTCATATAATTGAAAACTTGATTGCTGGACCATGACATTTTGGTATTCTTGGAATTCGTATTTGTTGCAGCATTTATTAACGAACTGTAAGTTGCAAAACTTAGCACTGTGGTTGATCAAGTCCAGAGAGCAGGTAATGCTAGTTGCTGTGAGCTGTTCATGCATGTCATGACCATCCTTTTTTCGTTCCATATTTTCTCTCTGTAGCTTATCTTGCACAATGAACCTAGATAGTTCAACGAAATGGGAAAACTATAATGAAAACTTTAGAATACAAAACAAAAGAGGAGAAAAAGACAATCCACCTATTAACATTGTTCTAGGAAGAAGGCCAGTAATGTGGCTACAGGGAATAGCTGGTAAACAACTTCCATAAGTGGAGAAGGAGAAGTGGCATTAAGGATGGGAAAACTTGCAGAACTGTTTGCATGTTGCAACCTCATTGGGTGTACAGAAAGATGACATCAAAATCGTCTAATGGCACTACAATGAGACTGATACCTCCCATGGACCGACTTGCAAGTCCATGGTGGCAAAACTCTGGAAGAGTTGCCTGAGAATTCACAGCGTTAGTTTGACTGCCTTGCTTCTCTAGTTTCAAATTCAGATTCCCAATTTCTGTCTGCAACAAAATTATTGGTAATGTACGTGTCTGCTGTAGCATTCATTCCTTTGCCATTCCCTTTCAGCATCGGATGCGACAACCTGCAAGATACAGTTAGGCGGCTGAATGGCATTAGGATGTTGAGTAGGATAAATCCAATAGGACCTGGTTCTTCCTCATTGGAATCTTCAGCAACCAAACACTCAAATACTCCTTGAAACAGTCTTTCACGAAATTGGAACCATTATTGATATAACAGCCCTTGGCTGACAAAGGACTTGCTTTTAGATGGATTATTGTTTCCATCCTTATTGGTCTTCTTGCCACTAGGCTTGTCAATTGTACTCAACTTCTTTGGAACCTGCCCAACTCCGACCCTGATGTGTCCAGAGCTTTAGATTATTAAAACACCGGTAGGGATTTACCTTGCTTCCTGCCTGATCATATTACATACTCCCTATGTCCCGGTCCGTCCGTAGAACATTACCTTTTTGGATGTCCCATTCATTTACAACATTTCCCTTTCTAGAAAATTTGACCATCTAATTTATCCAAATTACCTTCCATCATCAAATTTTTGTCACGTCAATTTAGTTTCAACGCTTTTACTTTTCCATTACTTTTACCTATTTCAAACTAATTTATTCCCACCACTCATTTTAAAGGATAAAATAGACATTTTAATCACAACCCTAGTTCTTCCTTAACAATTATGCAAAGTCAAGGGTTGCAAATGGGTCGGGACAGAGGGAGTATAATATAGATCCGTACATATATTATCCATATATATAGTTGATTAAATTTAATTTTTTCATAATTATTGTTTTGATTTCTCAAAATTGGTGTAGTTTGTTACTTTTATATGATTTTGGAAACTTTTATATGAGAAAACACGAAACTATACCCATCCCATTGCATGTCGTTGCCTAAATAGAGAGAATACACTCAGACTTCATATTTTTAACTAGACGGGTTTGGGGAAGGGTTCCCAAGCTCTACCTGTCCAATTGCCAATTCTACTTGCGGCTATCAAAGCCTTTCTTGCTATGCAATTTCTGTTTCTTTTTCCACCCTTGGAATACCCTTCTTCCTAAAATTTGAACTCGTTCCGAAATTCTTTGAAGAATTGGAATAAAGTTTGAAGTTGACCCAAACTTTTGCCGCAACAATTGCCAAAGCAAGTTTTCATTGCCTTCACAATCATGCCAACACCAAAGGTAACAATCCTGATGGAGAGTTGAACAATTTGTCTTCCTTTGGTATATTTTGAAGGTCCAGCATCAAGGAATTGAATTCCTTTATATGATCATGCATTGTACCCTTATGCTTCAAATTTTAAAGTCGTCATGCCAACCACACAACATTCAAAGGCAAGAAGTCATTTCCTTCTTTAATACTAATCATGTTTGGATTCTTTCCCTACTAGCACGTTCATCATCATCCATACAAGCTCTCCATTGTAACTTTGCATCATTGTGGAGATACTGTTGATGATGGTGATTTTCTCCTCTTTGAAGATTCAGGTCGCCTAAAGCACCGGAGGATTTTGGTTCAGGGATTCGAATTTTTACTCTGATAGGGACCTTTATGGAAGAGGCATTGTCTAACACAACAGCCCTGTTTAATAGAACCATCTCTTCATATTGGCTAGAAAATCCTAAAGTATCGCTACTTCACATTGAATATATGATTGGAAATGATGCAGGAGAGGTTAAGAAAAGGTTAGAAAATGGCATTAGAAGAAATGGAGAGGGGTGACATGAAGAGGATTAGGGTAGATATCTTAAACTTTACCATCAAAGTAATTAATCATTCAACACATCATCTTTAAGCCCAAATAGCTAGAGTTCGTGTTTGATGACCCATATAAAATGATAGTAAAAAAAAGTCAAAAAAATAATCGGTTAATCAGTGTAGTCTGAAAATAATGAGTGAGTACATCTATGTTGAGATCCAATGACTTAATGAACAAGTAAAAGAGCTTCTGGCACATTCGATCATAGGGTTGTAAACGAAATGAACTATTCGATTGTTCGGTTGGTTCGTTTAAAGCTCATCTGGCTTGGAACATGAACTTATGTGCGTTGAAGCTTTGCTCGAATTCCCAATGCTTAATGAGTTTAACTTGTTTATAGTGTTTGGCTCAACTCAACTTGTTAAACAAGTTGATCCCAAACAAGGTTTACTATTCATTAAGCAAATTCTGTCGGCTTGACTCCGCTTGATTAACAGACAATCTCAAATAGGCTTTGCTCAATCCTGATATAGCTTGGTTCAGTTACGGCCCTATCCAATCTAATTTATTAACAATAGCAGCTATATCATTAATTTTAATAATTTATTTTTGAATAACAATAAACTAACGGAACACTAATTAATTAATTATTATTATTTTATTTTTTTTTAGCTAAGTAACATTAATTTATTGCTCCACATCAAGCAATATCTTCTTCTTTTGTCTTTAATACAACCTATAATCATTTATTTGTATACCGTGTACATTGTTGTAGGTTGAAGGATTATGCAAAGTTTTGAGACAAAATGGTGGAACGCTGACAACAATTGGATTTTTCCGTTGTGAACTTCTCCCAGAGTTTGTGAATGAAATCTTTGATTCATTATATGTAAAGGATCTTCAAACACACAGAATTCAACACCTTTCGATCAATACATCAAGGTTTCTTGATTCTTCAATACCTGTTGGACTAGCATCTTTCTTATCAGCAAGGTATGTTTTCACACTTATATTAGTTATAGGTTTTATATATGTATTCACTTCATAGTTTTGGATGGAGAAAAGCTTATATTTTGCTACAGCGACATGTCTATTAAGTGTGATGATATAAATTCGGGAGGATTGACTTGGGAACAGTATTCCTTGTTATACATGTTTATTTGCATCTAAAAATACTGGTTAGGACCTTTGCGTCTCTGAAGCTGTTTTCAGTTCTCATTTTTGTACGATTGATGTATAGCAGTAGGAAGTTTAAAAGTGAGTAAGAAGTCATTACCAAGTATTTCAGGAGTCAGCAACCATATACTAGTAGTATCAACTGTCAAATGTGACTTAACCACTGAAGTATTCCATCAAACCTTATATGCTGTATACATTCTTCATTTTATAAGCCTAGGCCCAACTGAGATATGATCTGTCAATACATTTGAGTATTTGACACTTGTGGTCAGCAGAGTTTTCCAATTTCCAAGTGGTTCTTTACTTTTTTGGCAAAGATGAAAGGATGGTGGAAGTAGAGGAATAAGTGGTAGTTAACTTATATAGACTACTTACATGTAGCATCGCCTTTTTGGCACAAGAGATATGGGTGACGTTTTTTGTTTTGACAGAAGAACCGCAAACTAAAGCTAACATCTGCTACACTGCCTGCTGGTTATGGGATCTGCTGATTATTCATCTAGTTAATAAAATTGATCTAGGTTCTTATATCCTTGAATAAAAAAATATGACATGAAACAGATGGGAACTTAAGAATAAGTTTGGGGACCTTGTTCTTAGTTATAGAGCATAAGCAACTAGGAGGTAAGCATTGGGTGTGACTTCTTCTCTTCAAATCTACATCCTCTGCAAGTCAACCATTGTTGGAGTTATTGTTGTGTCTCATACAAGATTATCTATCAGTTGCTTTCTAGTTTTAGATGTTCTTACAGAGATCTAATTCATTTGGATTTGGAAGTTTGTTTCTTGTGACATGAAGCTTTCTCATGAAATTCAAAAAATGGTGGCCTCCCAACTAAAACACAATAGATAGTGCCTAATCCAAGTACATTTGAATTATTGACCATAATTTAGCCTCGTACCACTGGTACTTAGCTCACTTTGTTGTAGTCTATGTCATGATGCCTTATTCTATCTTTCATTTATTCTTTTGGTTTGATTTATAGATGAGTTTAGCTCCAAGTATGGATCAGACCCATCAACACATCCGTCCTCTTCCATTATTGCAGTAAAGAGTGGGAAGTGCTTCCTTTTCTTCACATAGCTTTAGAAAAGCTTCTATATGAAGCCTTTTTTTAAGTTTTGGTTCTTATCCACATTCTTACCGGGTACCTTCCTAGTGATGGAGGAGATTCGCGCCGGATGGAACAAGGCGCTTCAAACTGCACTATATGAATCTTCTCCATTGCAGTGACTCCCGAAGCGAACAACCAACATCTTTCTCTATGGATGGTCGTAGTGAGACCTTATCTTAGATAAGCATCGATCCCATTCCACCCAACTAAGGTCTCTCAAACGTCCGCTTCCCCAGCCGCAGTTATATAGAAGGGTGGTATTCTACACTTGTCCTGTAGGACATTGTTTCTTCCTGCATTTCTACCTTCAAACTAAATAGTTTAGTTTCAATTAATTGGCCTGTAATAAGAGCTAAATAAGTAAATACTGGGTTGCACCCAAAAAAAAAAAAGAAGAAGTAAATACTGGGAAGTGGTTAGTTTATGATGCAATGAAAAATTTGGATATGAATCAGGCCTTGGCTTTTCTTACCTGTTCTTCTAATGATCATTTAATTGTATGACATTCAATCTGGCAATTCTGCTTTGTATCAGATCAAACTTGTATAGCCTTTGTAGTTCTTTGTTCAGGTCTCTGTCTTGTTTGAGCTTTTGTGACGTCCAGTTGAAACAGACCTCTGCAAAAATGATTTTATGTCTACTTTTGGAAGCTTCATCTAATATAGAAGTTTTGGACCTTTCACGAAACAATGTCAGTGTCACGTGTACATTTCTCTCATTTTTTGGTTCTTCTACATGGTATATGTCAATTCAAAATGTTCGATGAATGTTATGCAGATTTCTGGCTGGCTTTCTGATTTGAAATGGAAACCCTCGTGTAATGCACAATTGATTTCAAGAATGGATAAGACATTAAAGTCACTGCGTGTGCTCAAACTAAGGTATCTTAATTCTGCTAAGTTTTAATTTACCAATCAACTCATTTGATTATAACAAGGAAACGTTGGACTACAGAGAGAAGAAGTGGATCACAGAGTGATTATAACTATGAAAATGAGAAAATCGTAATAGTGTATGGCTCATATAGGGCATGCACTAATATCTATGTGTTTATGTAATGTATGGTCCAACTTCTAAGGTATTACGTGCAACGATTATCTAAACAAAGAGTCATATAATAGTTTCTTTGTTGTTCTCCTTTATTGTGCATGACACGCATATTTTTCTGATTACAGAAGCAACAACTTACGAGGAGATGATGCAGAGTGTCTTGAATGCGCTTTAGTTCATATGCCAAACTTGAAAAAACTTGATTTGAGTGACAATTTTATTGCAGATGATGGAATCAAGTCAGTTAGATTTCTTTTCCTCTGTAATCCTAACCTTGACACAATGATCTCTTACAAGTTCGTTTTTGGATATTCAGGAGTTTGATTCCCTACTTTGTTGGGATTTCAGAAAGTGTCACCCCCCTCACTGACTTAAAACTGGGAGAGTGTACACTTACTTCTGACGGAGTTTCTCAACTATTGCAAGTCCTTTCTACCTTTAGAAGACCATTAGATTCTCTTGACATTAGTGGAAATAACCTTGGCAGGTTTTATTTAAATGTTATTCTTCGTTGTTTATCTGAATTCTTTCATACGTGTCAATTTTGATATTTCCAACCTCCAGCGAGATGGGGGAGTCTCTGGGGAAATTTATGTGTACAAGTGCAAGGGCTCTCGATATTCATGACGTTGGACTTGGTTCATCTGGCTTTGTAAAGGCAGAAGAGCAGTTGAAAGAAGGGATGAATCTTATTTCCATCAATATAAGGTTTGATGATATCTAAACTATCTGGTGAGTTTTACAATTTCTTACGTCTAAAGTAAAATGTTCATAAATCTTATGCCTATATATAGCGATAACAATGGGGGTGTGGAGGCTGCCAAATTTATATCAAAGCTTATTACATCGGCACCTGAACTTTTGAAAGTTGATGCAAGTTACAATTTTATGCCTGTTGAATCTGTCTCGATCATTTGCTCTTCTTTGGAAATGACAAAAGGTACACATTCATGGTGCACAGACTATTCTAAATTTCTAATTTTAACAACATTGGATGCATCAAGCTTTTGCATTATATCTCAATATAATTATGCAAGTCGTATAGAATTACTATATTAAAATAAACTATATTATATTTTGAAGGGGCATTAAACTCACTATAAATGTAAAATATTGTGATAGGAAAAAACGCCTTGCTGATTTTGATTTTCTTTTGTTTTTTTTTCTGGTTCAACTATAACTAGGGAAGCTTCAGAACCTGGACCTGACGGGAAATGTATCTTGCAGTCAGGCTGATAGCATTTTGAAATTTGAGAAATATGAAAAAAGTGGAACACTTACTGTTACATTTGACAACATCGACAACGCCTTCACTTTACATTAGTATGATATTGATCCTTAGATTTGTAAGCAAATTAAGTGAGATGGATTTTATAGTGTATGAAATTTTCAGATTTAAAGAGTAGTTGAAAACAATGTTTGCAAATTTATATATAAGTATCGCCAAGCTTTAATGATTGTGCCCTTTATTTATCGAGAAAAAAAACCAAAGATTTATTTTCGGATTAAAATTGACATAGGGGCAATTTCTTTTCTTATGATTTATGAATGTATGATTATGCACCATGTGCAATAGCTTTCTTATGAATGAATAAGTATGCATTAGTTCATGCATTAAGTTTTAATTTGACTACTACTCTCTCCGGTGGAGAATCTTTTATTATATTTTTGTTATTCATTTACCATTATTATAGGTAAGAAGTTGTATTTTCATAATCAAACAGATTTTCACTTTTTTTTTGTTGTTAGTGTAAGTATTTTTAAATTGTTTATATACTACATTTTAGATTTTCTGCTGATATTAATTTTTTCCTAAATTTTAAAATTAGTTGAGAGTGACAGACTGTCAGTTGACCTATTCTAAATTCGTGATCAGATTCTAAAATCTTATTTTATCAGTCTCACCCACATGGAATGTTTCATTCCAAATTACAGTTAAACATATCATTTAAGTAGAAATTCCTCCTAAACAAAATCTAACATTTTTCTTCATCAAAAAAGAAAAAAAAATACTATCTCTATTCTACAAAAATAATTATATTTAAATTTTTGATGGATATTAATATTGCATGTTTGATTGAAAATTACATGTTTAAATAATAATTTATGAAATTATTATAAATATCCAATTAATGACAAATAAGAAGATTGAAATGAATTTTTTTTTAAATATGACATAATAAAAAAGATTATGCAAATGAACTTCTTTTATATAACAAATTTTATTTTCAAATGTAACTTTTTCTTTAGAAAACAGATGAAGTAATATTTTGATGTTCGATTAGAATGTAAATAAGTTAACATAATAAAAAAGATTATGCAAATGAACTTCTATTATGTAACAAATTTTATTTTCAAATGTAACTCTTTCTTTAGAAAACAGATAGAAGTAATATTTTGATGCTCGATTAGAATGTAAATAAGTTAAGTTCGAGTCTATTCGAACTTGTAAATAAAAAATTATATTCAAATTGTACATGTAATTGAATCTAATCGTGTCAAACCAAACAATATAAATTACTTAAGTTTTCTTAACTTTTTCATAATTACAAGGAATCGAACCAAATCTAAATATTTAAATCGTCAAAAATCAATGTTCACAATGGCAGTTCTCAATCTTTTTAAGATCCTGCTCCACCATCCTCTTGTGTCCATTTGAATTGAAAATTTTCACCAGCAGTTGAACTTGGATTTTTCTGCAAATTTTTAATTAAAAAAGTGTTAACAAGTTGAGTTTTAAATAATCTGAAGAAAAAATACAAAAATAAAACAATCATGTTACCTTATAATTTAAAGGTCTGTTCATTTTCTTTATACTACCAAATGATTTGAAATTCTTTTGGGATGTCCCTGCATTTTGTCCTTATCATATACAAGAAAAATATTCATATGCAGCTAATGTAATTTAAATTATTATAATTGTACAATTAGAAACTGGTTTACCTTAGAAAACATCTTTGAATTTAGATGTGATGGTAATTTGCAGCTCCTGGAATTATGTCCCAATACTAAATACTTTGAGCAAGTGACAGTAAGCCCCTTCTTTGAAGCTTTCCCATTTGCTCCTTTCTTTCTAGTCTTTCTTGGCCTTCCCGTTGGTTTATGATATTATGGTGGATAAATTTTGGTCATTGACTCTGAATTCACTCATGATAACTAGGAACTGGATGGATTTTATAAGAATAAGTTCCAAGATATGTATCTTTATGATGCCATGGATTGACATAATGTTCAGGTTGCTCCCTATTATTCTATATAGCTGCAACAGAGTGTTTACAAGGTAAACCACTCAAATCCCATAACCTACAAAAACATGTCTTTTCCTTTAAATTAACCTTCCATGTTATGTCATCACATTCTACATCATATTCTCCTTCCCCAACAAATAAAACTTGACAATTCCTTGCCCTTTTTTTTTTTTTTTTTTTTTTTTGTGCAGTTATCTTGTTTCTTTTGAATTTTAGGATCAATTAGACCATCATATTTCTCCATCCCACTTCTTTTGAGTTGTATCATTGTCATAATCCTTCTTCTAATCCACTCCAACATGTTAACGATTCCTTGCTCCCTAGCATCTGGGATATAATTGTTCCAATACTTACTGATGTTGTTAACCAAGCAGTCAGACCTAAAATTTGGTGAAAATGTGATCTAGCCAGGTTTTGGATTCACCAACATCAACCATTGAGCTGCATTTTCTTTGCCAAGTTGATATGGAGGGATTTTGTTCAATTTTTTCGTTGCTTCATTGAAAGAATATATATCACCAACAGCTAACAGCCTCCCAAAATAAGTCTCTTAACTCCTTTCCGCTAAACTTCACTTTGAAATTATTGTAGAGATGTTTCAAACAAAACATGTGTCATTCTCAAGGAAAAGCCTCCTTCTGTCAACCTCTCCAATATTATTAATCAATTCTGTCAAGAACCAACCTCAACTTTTCCTATTTTTAATCTCAAACGAAAAATATATTATCATTATCATCTCTTACAATTGCACTCAATAACTGCCCAGTATAAAGATCCTTGAGAAAACACCCATCCAACCCAATCAAAGGCCTTTTGTCCATCACTCATGAAAACAAACCTCATTCTCTCAACCTCTCCAATATCATTTAATCAATTCTGTCAAGAACCAACCCCAACTTTTCTTGTTTTCAATCTCAACGAAAAATACATTATCATTATCATCTCTTACAATTGCACTCAATAATTGCCCACCATAAGGACCCTTGATAAAATACCCATCCAACCTAATCAAAGGACTGTACCCAGTCAAAAATCCTTTCCTACATGGATCTAAACACATATATAGCCTTAGGAAAACAGATTTGGGTTGGCCTGTTTCTATCTACCCCATTAGTTAATATCTTAAACATTGACGCATGATTAAACTTCATTATAGTTTCAACATAATCAGTTAACCTTGTATATTGTTCACTTACATCATGTTAGGAATTATAGCATTTGATGATGATGTATAAACACTTAGAATTGTTTGATTTATAATTGTACATGTACTTGCAATAGTACACTATGAAAAACTACTATCAGATATTGCAGATGAGTATCAGAAACTACAAGGAATGCATTTAGAGAGTTCAACAGAAGTAAAGTTAGTCAAACAAAATTTGTCTATCGGAGACTAAGTTTTTGTCTATCGGAAACTAAAATTTAGCCTCTCAGAAACTAAGTTTTTGCCTATCGAAGACTAAAATTTAGTCTATCGGAGACTAAGAGTCAAAAACCAAGTTTTTGTTAGTTGGAGACTAAAATTTAGCCTATCGGCTACTAAGAGTCGGAAACTAAAATTTAGCCTATCAAGACTAAAATTTTAGCCTATCGGAGACTAAAATTTTAGCCTATCGGAGACTAAAATTTTAGCATATCGGAGACTAAGGTTTGCACTTTCAGAGACTAATGTTGAAACTATCGGAGACTGAGTCGAAGACTAAAATTTTAGCCTATTAGAATCAAAAATTTTAGCCTTTTGCACTATCAAAGACTAATGTTGAAGCGCCCAGAGACTAAGACAAGACTCTCTATTGCATTGAAGAGTGATCAGGGATGCAACTGGTCAGGGGATATATCGTAAAAACTCCATTGGTGAACAAAGAATTGCATCAGGGGATTAAAGATTATCATCAAAGCCAACACCAAAGTTCCACAAAGCACCAAACTTGAAGTTAAAAGTCACCAAAAGTCATTTTACTCAAGCACTAGACTGTCAGGGGATAACCAGAAGATCATTGAGATACACGAAAACACAAGTATACATTTTATCTCAGATTATGTAGCAGCAGTAATAAACTTATAGAGAGAGTGTACAAGTTTTTCAAAACTTGAGAGAAACAAGTTTTTCATACCTTGAGAAAAACTAGAAATCATTTTCTAGAATGCAACTGTTATTTTCAACATAGTAGTTTGAAGTTGGTCATTCACACCAGTGAGCTTTTGTAATATTTCATTGATTTATAAAAGTTCATAAATACTTGTGATATATTGTATTCTTTCAATTCTACAACTTTTAATACAATATATTCACTAAACTCACAAAGTTTAAAAAAAATTTATGGTTTGTATTCAACCTCCTTCTACAAACCATCTTGTGGGACAAACACATCACCTCTCATATACTCCGATGCTTTCTTTTTTGCTATATATAACTTCTATTTGGTCAAAATTGATTCACATTCTTTTTGTACATTTATTTGCCAACTTTTAATGCTTCAGTTTAGATTATCTCTCAAATTATCTTTATATTTCTTTGCCTAATAATTGTTAGAAACAAGTTTATTTTCAGCCACTCCAACAAAAGTATGTTCAGGTCTCATAGTCTTCACCTTAAAAGTTTTCTAACCATGTTTTACTGATGCATGAATTCTCCACACGCATTTTTCATCCTTATATGCACTATAATTCTTTTCATGTCATTTTGTATGCAATGCACACCAAAACCCTCTTTCACATTGTACTCTATCACTGCATTCCTAAACACTTGGTAATTGGTAAACTCCATCCCTACTTCAAAATGAACACTCCCCCATGTCAGTTTGTTCATTAAATTATATGCACTCATCTTCTTTATTTTGACATTCGTCATCAGAATTTGAGAATTTTTTTCTTAAGAACATCTTTCTCAGTATCCTCATCATCTGACCACCGCTCATCCAAAAAGATATCATTTATTTCAGGGTTAGATTTCTTTCCATTTCCCTCATTGAAAGGATCATCGTCATCATGTCTTTGTTAATCCTCATACATTCATGGTTCATTTCTCTTTCCTTTGTGTTTTACTCTTTACGTTAGTTTTATTTTTATCCAATTTCTTCTTGACTTTCCCTTGTTTCTGCATTTCTTCTTTGTTCACATCAATATCAATATTATCAATTTTGGGTTCTCATCTTTAGCTTGATTAATGTCTGAATTAAAATTTGTATTTGAGTAAGAGTTACATGTTCCTTTGAATTAACGTCTCATCATCATCAATTTTAGTTTCAGTAAAAATTGTTTGGAGGGGTAATCCACCAACTCCATACAAATGGATATCCTCATAGGAAAAAAGCTAAGACAACTTCAATCATCGACAAAACATATTTGTCATTTCTAATTCTTATCAAACCTTTTCTTCCATGGTGTATTCAGGAAAAAGATAATATAAATCAACAACAGAAACTTCTCCATGAACCATTAGTACATCATTTCTAGTTCTATCAGAGATGTCCTGTCAACAATAAATTCAACTAATGTCTCTACATTCCCTCCCAAATAAATTGCTCTTTTTTCACTATCTTTTATTTTTTTTCCACCAAAATGAACTATTAAAGTAACAGACATCTTGCTGCAATTAAACACAAATTACAATTCAATCAAACACAGGGTACAATTTCTTTAGGTTTATAAATCAAGTAAAAGACTCCAATCATAATAAATTATTGATAACATTATTTTGTCATTTTTGTTCGATTACAGATATACGAGCCCAGTAAAAGTCCCAATCTTCAATATTCAATGATTGCACCAACCAAATTTATTATTCAATGTGCATGAATAAAAATCCTAACGTATTAAATACTCATATTAGAATATTTTTGCATAAAGTAACAACATAGCATATCATTCTGTCATTTTCATGAATAACACACCAAGAAACAAAAAATAAAGATGGATTCGTACCTTGCGACCTCCCTTCTTTTCAAGTTGCTTCTGTTTCCTTCATTTCAATAATCGTTCAAAGCAGGAGCCAAAATTGCTTCTATTTATGGCGGATTTTCTCAAAGTATCATCGCATTTTGCTGATTATGATTTTCACAAAGTATCATCGAACTTCTATTTTTGCTCTTTAAACCTTTAGATTAATCGCATCGATCGACCCTTAATATACCTCTATTCTAACTTGAAGGATAATATTGACTTTTTAACGCATGCCGTTACCTCCGTTTAAACCCGGTTACCATTAAATTAGAGTCAAGTGAGAGCGTGCTAATCTATATATTTATATATTATATTTAAAAGCACAAATAAGTTTTTTTTATCTCATAGATTTGTATTTTTTTCAATATTACCCTCTTTTAATTTGTTTTCTCCTTTGTGGTCTTTTCTTAATTCAATTCTACTTTTATCAATTCTTATTTATATTAAAAGTTATTAAATCACCAATTAGATGGTTTTAACAAAATATATAAATATAATATAACAAATAACATATGCGTGATTAATGAAATTGTTGTCGCACCCCTACTTATATTATTACCATTGCTTAAAAGTTTATTTATTGTTTAATATATAAGAATTGATGATGTAATATAGTCCTTACTTAAATGTTGTAAAATGACTTAAAAAAATATCCAACTTGTTAGGTGGATATAATATGTAGTTAAGTAAGGAGTTTGATCACCATTGAAATCTACTAATACGAAGAATTCATTGAAATCTGCTGATATGCTGAATTCTTTGAAGTCTGCTCATTGATCAAAAAGGATTCTGAAGATATGAAGAATATTCCAAGTATAATTCTGCTTAAAATGGAAATAAGCAAGGACTTAAGTAAGCAAGATCCTTTTCTTAATCCAAGTTGAGTTGTCAGAAAATACTATCTTTAGTCCTGCTTAGTCACTTCTAGTAAACTTTTCAAAAAGGCATTAGAAGACAAAATAACGATTAACTTTTTGAACTAAGCAAAGACAGCTGTAAAGGCGAAGATCACATCAAGAACAGTACACTCCAATGGATTTATTTCAAATTCCCAACGGATAAATTTTCTGGAGTAGCATAAATAGGAGTCATAAATTTCATTTATGAGAACAGAACAACCAAAAACGCTCTGACACTCTGACATATTAAAGATTTCAGCAAGATATCATAAAACTTGAACAAGTGCTATCAATCTGCTCAACTAAGGAACACTCTGTTGGGTTTCTTACCAGCAAACGCAGCGGAAAAATACGATATAAAATAAAACAAAACGAAACCCAAACCCGAGGATCTATGCGAAACAATTTAATACAGATAGTTTAAGTTTTTACCAATTAATTGTGCGAATCTGAAGCTTTGGTGAAGGTGTTGATCGTCTCCAAATCTTGAACGCTATCCAACTGAACAGCGTCTCTACGGTATCCACACGAACACCCGCGAATCGTCTTACGATCCGAACAAGAAGAATTACAGTACTAGCTGTATGATCTGTATCTCTCTTCTCTCTCTATATCTTTGAACTCTAGTATCTCTATTATGAGCAACTAGTGTTCTTAGAATACGTAAAACGTTGGTTAGAGAGAATGGCTAATATATCATATATATATATAGCCTTTCATAGAGTAATTCAAAACCTAATCTAATTAGGAGACTTAAAATCCGAATTTTATATTTATTAGATATATATATGTATTTAATCAAGTCTCACTTAATTAATATATATATATGCACAAATAAATATATATTCGTATTTCCTTCTAAAGGACTCTACTTCATACAGATTACATATATAAATATATATATATATATGTATTTAATTTAAAGCCATGATTTAATAAATCAATCTTATTGATATATTAAAATCATAGACATTTAAATTATCTCTCCTTGACGAATGTTCTTTGTGTGTGACCCTGTAGGTTATTATTACGTTGGCAATAATTTTAAATCATATTATAAAATTATAAACAGTGAGCGGCATCTAGTAATACATCACTGTTACCCAAGTAATAATAAAGTCATAGATTGGACGTTACCTTTCGTGACCAATGTTTCAATGTAACTTAATCCTTTTAACCATGATATCTAAGATTAAATTCAAGGCATGGATGTGTCATCCTCTTTATAATTTAATCTCAGTTTTCTTGATCAATGAGTAAACTATATGAAACAAATCTCTATTTGAGCATGGCCATGCATTTCATAGTTTCACTCAATCAAGAGGCCTATAGATATCACCCCTAATTTATAGGAGGGTTAAATTCCATCTACATCATTCCCATTTCTCACATAACTCATTATGCATCAAACAATCACCTTTATCGTCCACCCGGTTAAAGGTGACTTTTGATAACGTCAAAACGCATAACTCCTTATGTAGAAATGTCATGACTTCAGGTCGAAGGACCATTACATCATTGTCACTATGAGAATTACTTATGACACATAGCATAACGCTCCATGTAGAATTCTCATGGTGGGTCTGTCCAGTACAATGTTCTCTAACATGTACCTATGTATCAACTTAATATATCTCGTATATATTTATGACCAATGAGATATGGCCATCAGTTAATCACATACTAGTCTCAATGTATTATTGTTGTCCCGATGACAATGATACTCGACTAGGGACATTTAAGAATAATGATACATTACATACTTATATGATCTCATATTTAAGTCACATACTTGAATCCATATAATTAGTATCATTTTTCTAAGGACATTTATTATGTTAATAATTTATATAACGCAGTAAATAAAACATAATAAATTATCATTAACCAAAAACATATCATAAATATAGTGTCACAATCATTACATAATTGGCCACTAGGGCATACACTCTAACACACTCTACTTGGAGATAGCAAGTAAGATTTACTCAATCTGCTTAGAGTATGTGTGACTAATCTGGTCTAAGTGACCTAGTGTAAATTGGACTAAGTGTCCCCTTGTTGATTGTTCTGTGTGAATAAGTTTTAGTGATAGTCTTCTCAAGTAAAAGAGAAGAAGATTGGAGTAGGCTTAGTCTGAATCACTATAAAAATTCTTAGTCTCTATTTCTGCTTATCTTTCATATTGCTTACTTGCTTTGTTATGTGCTTTGCTCAAGTCCTGTTGAACTCTATCAGCAAAAACTTACTATCTTTGCTCCTTTTTGCCATTAACCTTTCATACAAAAACTAAGGGGTGTTTTGCTTAAACAAATTCCGCTGCTAAACTTTTTCAAAATATAAGAAACTCTTTTAATAAGCAAAAAGTGTTTAAAACTACTAAGTTTTATAAGCAAGACTTAAATTTGAAAAAACACTATTCAACCCCCCCTTCTAGTATTTTTACCCTTCGGGACCTAATAAAAATTAAGTACAAAAAATAATTGTGATATTTGATAGTTTAATCAATATAATTATCATGTATATTTAAAATTAATATCATGAAATATGTATAACAATTTTTGGTGTGTACCGATTAATTTTGAAGTATATATTATGATAATTATTTTAAAAAATATATATAAACAAATGATAAATTATACAAATAAAATCAATGTTTCAATTAAACTTATATTATTTGATTTAAAATATTATGTGTTTTTATTATTTGAGCTATTTTTATGCAATTATTGTAGTTTTTGGATTACTAATATTTTTCGTTATTATTTCATTATAATTTTTTTAATCAACATTTTCGATTATATATAATTGGTTAAATTGTGATTTTCTTCATAAGGTTTGATTAGTTTAATAATTACTCGGTGAATTCTATTATTGATATTATTATATTTTCTTTTTGATAATAATTGTTAAGATTTATCATATATTTTATTTTTATTTTCTAAGTATTGTAGTTTATAATATGATTTAAAAACTTATTGATGATGATAGTTGTTTCAAATATTGTTTTATATTTTATGTTTTTATAATATCTCTAATTTTGTATTTGAATATCTTGGACACATTTATAATTTATAATTAACATAAAATCTATAATAGATAGGAGTAGGTATAAAAAATATATTTTTTAATTAAAGTTAAATTATAAATTATGTTGATTTCATTTCAATTTAATTAAATTTTTTAGCACTTCAATGTTTTTTCTTAATTTATGGAATTTGGTATTGTTATAAAAGTGACGATGATAATATAAAAGAAATTGTAGCGGCAAATTTTAGAAATTATACAAATGTAATTTTTTTTATGGAATCAATTGATTTTGCTAATACAAATATTTTTGCTAAACAGAGAGAGTATATAATTATTAAAAAAATAATCTATTTTTCTTATTTGCTTTAATATTATTTCTTTTTCTATTTGTGTTTTATATATAGATTTTCTTCATTATATATTTTTCATTTTAATTCGATTCAATTAAATTAATTTACAATAAAAGTTGATGTATAACTATTTACTTTTAGAATATTTCTTATATAGCTTTTATATAATTATTTTATCATCATATTAATAATGCGTGATAACTGAAATTAATAAATAAAATATTTAAATTAAACAATAATATAAACATAACTCGTGGCTAGTTATAAGCTAATTACTTTAAAGGGCAGATGAAGATATAAGGCTTTTGGAAAGAAAAGTGATAAAATACAAAATAGTGTAAACTACGAGTGTTGACATGCATTTTACTCAAATAAATAAGCTCAGTCGACGAAGCTTTAAACCAACAAACGGACAGCTGTGTTCATTTCATGAAACAGTGCTCTGTTTGGCCCACTTTACGTACAACATCCAAAATATGGCACCGTTTTTTACATCTTTCCGAACATGGCACATATGTGAAATTCAAAGGGAAGCAGGCCCTTTCAAAGGGCGTTATTATTAGACCCAAAACAACAAGAGTTGCTCCATGTTGTCCCATCATACAGGTAACTTGAAAAAGAAAAAAAAAAAAGGAAAAGAACAACGCCTTTTAATTAGGATAACGAAAATTGATCCTGCAAATACTTGAGCAGCAAAGGAAAAAAAAATGTTTCATTAAAATCCAAACACATCACGAGTAATTTATAATTATTAATTTAATTAAAATTATTTTAGTTGTGATATATTTGATTTTAATTAAATAGTAACTAATAACTATTAATGTAGATATTTTTACTTTTAATAACTATGAAGTAAAATATACGTACATGAAAACTACTCCCGAACACAATCCTTTATACTTTGATATTAAGTACAAATGTATATGACAATAAATAAAATTACAAGATTTCCAAGTAATATTGTATTAGACGAAAAATGAGCTTTTTCATATTGTATATAAAATTATTTCATGATAAAACTCATCCTATTGATTATATAATGCTAGGAAACGAAGAACAACACTTCCTCCTAAAGAACAAAAAGCATTTTCTGTATGTGTTGCTTCCTCCAACTCCTCCCATCAATTCAACTTCTAGGGTTCGTCATCTTTCTCTTCTCTCCTTTAATTTTCATTCTAATATTGTTTAATTGAACACTTTTTTCTTGAATTAGAAGCTCAACTCTGCTTGTATTTTTGTAACTTCATTCATATCATATGATGTCTACAGTATTTTCTACTAGTTGCAATTTCATGTGATTCGTGAAAGATGAATGAAGCTCCGTCGCTCTTCTTTTTGTGTTTGGATTCGATCAAAGATTGCATTCTCTATGGTATGTTTTTACAGTATTATTTGACGAATTTCTTGTTTAGTTCGAAATGAAATTGTTATCGAGAGGAATTGAGTTTTCTTCCTCATGTTCCTTTCTATTTTCTTCTCCTTTTAACCTAATTAAAATTTGCAGGTGATGATAATCTCTCGTTTATATATGAATTTCCACCAGAAATCTTCGATTCTTTATTAACTCGGTTACCACCAGCAGCGTTGCAAAAGTTGCAAAATGCAGAGTTAGTTCATAAGAAAATCTTGATCTTCTTTATATACGTATATGTGTTTCAAGTACGTTTACGCTTATATAGTTGCTGTTATTATTTTTCCAAATTGTGGTCTAGTATTTTGCTATTGTTTTGCATTGTTCTGTTGTTTTACTTGTTGAGTCAATCTCTCATTGCAGTGCATTAAGTGACATGTGTATCTTTTTTCTTCTTTCTTTTTGATAGACCAGCATTTCACAGAAATGAACAAGAAGTTGACTGTCAAAGTCAGAGAAAGCGTAAAAGGTTTGGAAGAGTGGAAATTCAACTAAGTTAGTATTATAAACAAGTATATGTTAGTGCAAAATGGAAAAAAGATTGAGTTAAATTCTTAGTGTGGATCAAATATTTTTGAGCATGTATAGCTCGAAAATGCTATTGCAGATGTGATAACTTCGAGACAGCATGGAGGAAGCTATATGAGTCACATTTTCCTGGATTCGTTAGGAATTACCTTGTGGATGGCTCTGTAGTGCCTAAAGTACCTCATGGTTTCGAGATTGATTGGCAGGAGATGTACTGGGAATGTCATATACAATTGTATGCACATCTAGCAGACATGATATTTTTGTGAACATTATTATTTTGTAATGATGTTTGCTAGATATTCAGCATCTTTACCATGTTGATACATGCAGTTGCCTGGATGAAGCTACAGAGAAAGCTGCTCTTCCTTATTTTGAGGGTCATCTTGGTGAAATAAAACTTTCAGGTATGTGTTGCTTGTTATTTTCTTTATGAATACTACATCCAGTTCATTGTAATTAGCTTTTAAAGGTTATGGAAGTTCAATTTAATTGGCATTCACTTTATTCTAGGAACATCATTTTCCAATTTACCCCTTTTAATTATCTTGTTCTCTCTCATATTATTCTTATGTCCCTTTATGACATAAGGATAAATTTGTAACTTTATTATAAAATTAATCACAAATGGATATTATAAATGCATTTCTTTATACTTGTGAACAAGTGGTTGAAATCTAATATTATGAACCAGAAGGAATACCTTGTTACTGATATTTTTCTTTTTTTAATAAAGAATTTTGGCGGTGATGCTAACTCCTTATATTGAGAGATGATACTATTTTCTCTTCCGCGTGCTGGTTAATTCATGATTCATGTTGTAATTATTAGGTGATTTGAATTCCTGCAGAAGGATTTGTACTGCTCTATAACATCATTTATTGCTAGAGCTCTGATCTTGTCCCTTTGTTCCTTCACTTGGCTCTTCTAGCACAATACAACTAATTGAATTAGTTACATGTATTAGCCTCTCTTTTTGGCCGATGTGATAGGCTGATATGTTACTTAATGATTCTTTAATCTTTCTTTGTCTGTAACTCTGTGCAGATAAATGTGTTAAAACTATTGGTTATGAGCGATGCCAGAGTAATTCAAAAGAAGACTGCACAAAGCTGTCTCATCATTGTCAACAGTTTGGACTGCATGTCAGGTGATGTTAAGTTTCAGCCTTTGAAATTTAATAGATACATGTATGACATAAGTAATATCTACCTTTAATCTGACTTCGTATTCTGCATGTGGTGTATGTTATTCTTGCGGAACTATACTCTTGTATTTTTTATTTCAGGAAATTACTTAATTAAAAATCATTTTATCATTGTTCTCCATTACTTCAGGTTGTTTTGGGCTTACATATTTATTCAACGTTTTATTATTGTTAAGAACTACCACAGTATGTATAAGCCAGCAGATTTTGCTATTTACTAAGTATATTGTTTCTAGTGCAGATGCCTGATGCTTCACAGTGTGCTTTTTTGTGAAGAAACTAGTGTAAGTTTCACTATCATAAGAACCTATTTTGTAAGCTTCAATGTAATCTACTTATAGTAATCTGCTTATAGTAATGTAAGCTTCTATGTAATGCTTTTGGGTTGTGCTACTGTCAAAATAATGTACTTACAGTAATGTTCGGTCTCAAAAGAGAATGAGCAATAAGTTGGGAAACTGGATAAATCACGTAAAGTCATCAGACTTCACTTTATGTTCTCAGCAAGAAAGAATTCATGGATATGTTGCAACAATATATCCTTCTGTATTCTCGTTCTACTAGGGAAGCAAAATTGCTACTGGAAAAATTGGATAAGTTACATGACTTCGCAAACCTTATGTATTATGTCTCCCTGGAGGAAACTATCATTTGGCTATTTTGCAACTAAATCATCCTTTTATGCTGTTATTCTAGTGCGCACAGTTTTATTAAGGAAGCAACTTTTTCACTGTGCATTATCATCTCAATTAAAGTCAGGCTTCTATTAATATTGAGAAACCTTCTTCACACCATCTGCCAAATTTCATATGTTATGAAAGTGTTAGTAAATATATTTTGCCTTAAATATATGTTAGTTTTGGAATACTGCACAACGAAAATTAAATCTACACATATCATGTTTAAGTTGCTCTGTTGAAACTACCCCGTTTGAAGCAATAACTGTAACACCAGTATTAGATCTTTTTTCATTTTATTCACTGTTGTATGTTTTTGAGTCTGTAAAACTCTACCTGGTGCAAAACACTCCCACAAATAGCTGAATCCCGTGTGCTTCAGACAGAAGCATATTTATTCCGTTCCAGAATGTTTATAGGATTTGATCCTATGACCAAGCCTACAAGCAAACACTTGAAAACAAACACATTAAATTCAAAATTTTATTAGCAAAAACCTTCACTTCTATCCGAATACTTCACTTTCTCATAGCACCTGGATCTGAAACTTTGGTAATTTCTGTACTAGTCAGCCTAGACAACTGATTAATTTAAGCACTTTTATGTTGAAGGATCAATCATGAATTACTTTTTTCAGTTTATTGGACTCATATAATTGAAAACTTGATTGCTTGATCATAACTTTTCGGTATTCTTGGAATTCACGTTTGTTGCAGCATTTATTAAGGAACTGTAAGTTGCAAACCTTAACGGTGCGGTTGATCAAGTCCAGAGAGCAGGTACTGTAGTTGATGTGAGCCGCTCATGCATGTCACGACCATCCTTTTGTCATTCCATATTTTCTCTCTGTAGCTTATCTTGCTCAATGAACCTAGATAGTTCCAACTTTAAATGGGACAACTATAATGAGAACTTTAAAATCCAAAACAAAAGAGAAGAGAAAAGGACGATCACCTATTAACATTGTTCCAGGAAGAAAGCCAGTACTGTGGCTACAGGGAATAGCTGGTAAACAACTTCCATAAGTGGAGAGGGAGAAGTGGCATTAAGGATGGAAAAACCTTGCAGAACTGTTTGCATGTTGCAACCTCATCGGGTGAACTGAAAGGTGACATCGAAATCGTGTAAAGACACTACGATGAGACTGATAACTCTGATGTAGGACAAGGGTTAGGGAGGGGTAAAAAGGGATAACTTGGCACCAAGAGCCTCTCTTGAGTTTTGAACCAATTAAGAACATTGAACCACTTGTTTTTCTAATAACTTGCTCCACATCAAACTACCATGGACCGAGTTGCAAGTCCACGGTGGCAAACTCTGGAAGAGGAGTAGCATGAGTATTCACAGCCTTAGTTCGACTACCTTGCTTCTCTAATTTCAAATTCAGAGTCCCAATTTCTGTCTGCAATAAAATTATTGGTAACCTTGGTGTCTGCTATATTATTCATGCCTATGCCATTCACTTTCAGCATCATATGTGTCAACCTGTGAGATATAGTTAGGCGACTAAATTGCATTAGGATGTTGAGTAGGATAAACCCAATAGTACCTGCTTCTTCCTCATTGGAATCTTTAGTAACCAAGCACTCAACTACTTGAAATAGTTTTTCATGATATGGGGACCATTGTTGATATAACAGCCCTTGGTTGGCCGAGGACTTGCTTTTAAATCGATTATTATAGGCATTGTAAGAAAGAGATGATTGTGAATACTTTGGGTTGAATACTCCCTTCTCATTTCTTTCATTTATATACAAAAGTCACAGAGTATTAAACCTATCATTGTGACTGATTTACAGAGCTAATTTACAGTGATTACAATCCCTTAATTATGGGTACAATATCTATCATAGCCCATGAAATCATAGACAGTGGATTTTATTCTAACTTATAATTTTAGTAAATATTCTAACACTCCTCCTCAAGTTGGTGCAAAGATATTTCGCATGCGCAACTTGAAACAAAGAGGATAAACGGATTTACTACCAAGCCCTTTGGTGAAGATGTCCGCAAGTTGATTTTCAAATTTGACAGAAGGTAGACATATAAGGCCTCTGATCAGTTCCCCTTTATGAAATGCTTATCTATTTCAATATGTTTGGTTTTATCATGCTAAATTAGATCATTAGCAATACTAATCGCAACTTTATTATAGCGAAGGAGAAAGCATTGGTTTCCAACAGTAATGCCAATATCTTCTTGTAACATTCGCACACATAGTAATTCGCATATGCCAAAAGCAATGGATCCATACACTGCCTCAGCACTGGATTGAGCTACAATTGATTGTTTCTTACTCCACTAGGTAACAAGGTTGCCTCCCACTAAAGTGGCAGTGGCAATATCTTGAAGTTGAGCGTTGATCCTGCCCAATTGGCATCAAGAAAGGTAAAACCTTCGTATGGTCATGTTGTGAAAACAACAATCCCTTTCTTGGAACAGACTTAATATCTCAATATTCGTTGAACTGCTTCCATGTTACAAAATCGTGGATCATGCATGAACTATCTAACTACCCCCACGACGCAAAAGATGTCTGGCCTGGTGTGGGGGAGATAAATTAATTCTCGAACCAATCGCTATAGCTCTCTTTATTCATCGTAAGCCCATTACCACTTATCACTTGCTAACGGATAATTCACCTCTATCGAAGAGTCTGCTGGTCTGCACCCTAACATGCCTATTTTTGCTAAAAGATCCTAAACATATTTTCTCTAAAATAAGAAAATTTCATTATAGAACTCAGTTACTTCTGTACCAAGGAAGTATCTCAAAACTCCAAGATCCTTGATTTCAATATCACTGGTTAATTTTGACTCGAGATTATCTATCTCAGTTTGATCGTTTCATGTAACCACAATGTCATCAACATAAATAATAAGAATAACAAATTTATCAATTATTCCTTTTAACGAATATTGTGTGATCCACTCAGCTCTGTTTGTATCCAAATCTCACAATAGCATTATGAAATCCATCAAACCACGCTTGAGGAGATTATTTTAGTCCGTACAAAGCTTTCCGCAACTTTCAAATTTTTCCTTCGGTCACAGGTGAAGAAATCCCGGGTATCTCCACATAGTCTTCCTCTTCCAAGCAAAGGAAAGCATTTTTAATGTTGTGAGATTCCAACCAAAATTTGCTGATAGTGAAATAGTAGTTTGGACTGAGTTCATCTTTGCTTTGAAAGGTTTCCTGATAATCGATTTTAAAATTTATGTATGTATACCCTTTAAAATCGATTTGAAGCCTTTTAACTGACCTATCTGTCTTTTGTTTAACTGGTCATCCAACTGGTCATTTTCTATAAAGAAGAGATACGGATTTCTAAGTTTTATTCTTTTTCAAGGTAGTCATTTCCCCAATCATAGCTTTCCTTTGTTTTGCATTGTCCATAGCTTCTTTTTACCCCTGTGGTATAGATATAGAAGATAGAAGAAACAAATGCACGATAAGATGTAGAAAAATTATTATATGCAATAAAATTAGAAATTAGGTGCTGAGTACGGGATCTAACACATTTTTTAATAGTTTCTAACAACTATGGGAAGATCAATATCATTAGGGGACAACCATTTGTGGGAGTATGATTGGAAGTAGGACTTGGCTCTGTGCATGATTGGTCTTGTGGTTGTACTGGAGTAGTTTTGTTTCAGTAAATAGATGTTCTTAATTTCAGCTGCTACAGTCTATTGGAAACCTCCCACGATGTTCATCATTGGTTACAACATGTGAAAAGATGGAAACAAAACACTAGGCTCTGCATGAAGTTTCTCCTCACTCGAAAATGTGTCTTCGTGAGGAGAAGAATGAGTGTAATAAGGCTCATTTTTCCTAACAGTGACATTACGTGTGATAACATTTATAACCTTTTTAGGTAGGAGAGTAACTAATAAAGTATAATGAATTGTTTTTGGATCAAGTTTCCTCAGAGTAGGAGAGTGCTCATTGACGAAACAACATCCAAATACTCAAGGAGAAAGATGTAGAGGTATACTTAAGATGGGATAGATTAATTAACAACATTTCTTAAAACACTTGAAGGGAGCCGATTAATTAATGAGATATAAATGTGGTTGTGAGAACATCATTAGATAGGATTTTGGTGTGTTCATACTAATTAGTAAACATTAATGAGTGAGTATCCTCTGGTAAATGACGATTTTTTCTTTCCATGACCTCATTTTGTTCAAGGTGTCAACACAAGTTTGTAGTATAATGCCATTTTATTTGAGGTATAGCTTAAACCCACCATGGTTGCTATACTCTCAACTATTATCTTTGAAAGAATGCTACCTTTTGCATCAAGTTGGGTTTATATCATTTATGAAATTCTTGAAAACAACGAATAACTTCCCCTTTTGAATGAATTATGTAAACCCAAGTGACACGAGAAAAATAATCAATAAATATAAAACTAACAATATTCAGAACGAGAAAGAACTCTAGATGGACCCCAAATATCAGTATGAATAAAAGCAAATGGTGCTTAACATCGTTCAATTGGAGAAAAAGTGTGATCAGCTACCTATACCTTATCTTTACCAGAACAATGTGTATAATTGATGAAAGAATATGAAGACCCAGTTATGTGCTAAGAAGCTCTTGAATCAATAATCCATCTAGATTTAGAATTTGATGAAGATCAAGAAAGAGCACAAGAATGTGTACTTAAATTTGCATAAAATGAGGTACGAGATTTAGAATATTGTGCTCAGAAAGTTAAGATTTTCTTTGTAGTAAGCCTGCTTCTTGTACTTGACATTTGAAATCTCGATTTATTTCTGGACTTGTACTTGCACTTCCTGAATATGATCAGCTAGGTGTTTAGCTGCAACCGAGTAACACAGGATTTTGGGCAACGGAACCAAGTCTAAAGTATGGTGAGGAGCACGACCATAAATAACCTCAAAATGGAGACTTTCTTGTGGTACGACTTTGCATATTATTATACGTAAATTCTGCCCCGGATAAAAAGAAATACCATCTCTTAGGACGATCACTGCAAAGGCACCTGGTTATGTTCTCCAAAGTTCGATTCACCACTTCAGTCTGTCAACTGTTTGCGGATGACAAGTAGTGTTATATTGTAAATCGGTACCAAATCGTCGCCATAAAGTTTTCTAGAAGTGACTGAGAAACTTTGTCTCTATCAGAGACGATAGTTTTAGGTACACCATGCAAACGAACTTCTCTGAAAAACAGGTTGGCTATGATGGTGGCATCGGCAGTCTTCCGACACGAAATGAAATGAGCCATCTTACTAAACCAGTCCACTACCACAAATACAAAATCTTGTTGTCTTTGCGTTCGAGGTAACCCCGATACAAAATCCATTGAGATGTCTTCCCACGGGTATTTTGGTACTAGTAAAGGGGTATACAAACCAGTATTCTGCTGCTGCCCTTTTTGCATGTTAGACATACATAGCACCTTTGAACAAATCTCCCAACATCCCTTTTTAATTGCGGCCAATAGTATCGATTTTCTACCATGCTAATGGTCTTATCACGATCAAAATGTCTAGCTAGCCCTCCTCTATGTAGTTCTTTAATAATCTGCTCTCTTAAAGAGCAATTTGGTATGCATAATCGTGCTCCAAGGAAGAGAAATCCCTCGTGTAGGAGAAATTCACTTGGCTGACCATTTTGACAATGACTCCATGGTGTTGCAAAATTTGGATCAGAAGGATACATGTCTGTAAATGTGTCAAACCCAACAACTTCGGCGTGCATATTACGTAGGAGAGCTACTCTTCGGCTGAGGACATCGGCTACTTTGTTTTGTTGTCCAGATTTATGCTTCAATGTTAAGGTGACCTGCTGAAGAAATGAAATCCACCTTGCATGCATTCGATTCTGATTTTGTGGGTTATTGACGAATTTAAGATCTTGGTGATCTGAATATAGTACAAATTCTCTCTGTACTAAATAGTGTTGCCAATTCTTGAGTGTTTGCATGATCGCGTAATGTTCTAGCTCATAAGTTGTCCAATTTTTCTTAATTCACTTAGCTTGTCACTGTAAAAGGCCACGGGGCGACCTTCTTGGGAAAGAAGAACACCTATTCCCACAATCGATGCATCTGTGTGCACTTCAAAAAGTTTCTCAAAACATGGCAATGCCAAGACCGGTGCATTGGTTAGCTTTTCTTTGATCAATTGAAAACTTCTTTTTGCTGCGTCGGTCCACACAAATGGTCCCTTCTCTTTAAGCAATCAGTCACGGGACTTGCTAAACTGCTGAAATTGCGTATGAATCGTCCATAAAAGGTAGTTAATCCATGGAAAGAACGCACTTCAGAAATAGATTTTGGTGATGGCCACTCTCGGATAACCTTGACTTTCTCTTCATCTACCATTATGCCAACATCACTCACAACATATCCAAGAAAGTTCAGTTTATTTGTCATGAAACTGCATTTCTTGAGATTAGCATACAACTTATTCTCCATCAAAACAACAAAAACTTGTTGTAAATGACTATAATGTTCTTCTGGTGTTTGACTATAAATAAGAATGTTGTCAAAATAAACGACGATTAACTTACCCAGAAACGGTTGAAGGACTTGGTGCATAAGTTTCATGAATGTGCTGGATGCATTTGATAGCCCAAAAGGCATTACTGTCCATTCGTATAGCCCTTCCTTTGTTTTAAAGACTGTCTTCCACTCGTCACCTGGACGAATACGTATCTGATGGTAGCCACTCTTTAAGTCTATCGTGCTGAAAATTCTAACTCCTCCCAACATATCAAGCATATCGTCTAGACGGGGAATTAGAAATTTGTATTTTATATTAATTTTGTTGATAGCCCGGCTATCAACACACATGTGCCAACAACCATCCTTTTTTGGTACAAGTAGTGCTGGTATGGCACAAGAACTCATGTTGGGTTGCACCTTCCTATTCTTGACAAGTTCTTCTACTTGGTCTTGTAGAATTGAGTGTTCCTGAGGACTCCTTTGATAACGTGGCAAGTTTGATAAGCTTGCTCCTGGAATTAAGTCAATAGCATGTTGAATATTACGCATGGGAGGTAACTCATCAGGAAAAAGTTCAGCATATTCCTCCATAAGAGGACTCAATCCTTTTGGAACTACTGTAGTTGGGGGACCGTCGCCTTTGCTAACTAGAACAATTACTTTGTTGTCTTCTTCAACTTCTTCAATAATGTTGGGGGTGACCAAAATTGATCGTTTATTTATGTTAGAGGACTTGGGACGCTTTTTCACATTTAGAGGAATAAGAACAATCTTTTTTCCATCAAAAGGTGTAGAAGTTGTCTCACCTTTGTGCAACACTTGATAGTCATATTGCCAGGGCCTTCCAGGAATGAGGTGACTGATATCCATATTGATGACATCAAAGACGAGCTCATCAAAATAAACACCACCCACGGAGAAAGAGATTTTGCACTGCTGTTTTACTTCTTGTTGATGGCCATTAGAAATCCAACCAACGAGGTAGGGCTTCAGATGGACTGTTGTTGGCAGCTTTAATTTGTCCACCACTACCTTTGCTACAACATTTTCTTTGCACCCACTATCAACAACAAGATCACAAACAAATTCTCCGACTTTACATGTGGTTTTGAACATCTTGTTGCGCTGGGAGTTTTGGAGTGCCTGTTTTGTAGTTTGCAGCATATGCCGAATCATATTAAACCTCCTCCCTTCATCGGCAAATGTGTATTCAACATTTTCATCATCAGTATCGTACTGCTGATCTTCTTCATCGAATCTATCTGCATATGGTTGTTCTTCTGAAACTGATTCTTGGTTGACTAGATTAACTCCTCTAGTGTGTGGTTGAGGACAAGTGTTGGATCTATGACCACTCGCGCCACATCGGTAACACTTATCTTGAGTTGGATAGGCATAGGGGTTACGAGGCTGACTCCTCTTCTCATTTGGCTGTCCTAAAGGTCCTTGTTGATTTGGACCTTTTTGTGTCAAATTGTTGCCGGGCAAGCGACCTATTCCCATCCCATTAGCTGATTCTGTTTGCTTTCCATCACTAGCTGCTTCTTTTCCTTTGACCTGATTGTGGTTTCCTCGTGATGACTCACCAGAATACTGTTTATAAGGCTGCTGTCCACGACCAGAAATTCTCTCACATTGAATCTCAGCCTTAGTTGCAAGTCAAATGGCCATGCTAAGATCCCAAATGTCTTGAATACCCAATTTTTCTTGGATATTCGGTTTTAATCCTCCAATGAACCTTGCTGCCCTTTGTGATTCAGCTTCAAAAAGATTATTTCGAGTAGACAACCGGAAGAATTCAGTTGAATACTCCCGTACCGAATAACGTACTTGTTGACAATTTTGATATTGTTGAAACAAGATCTGATCGTAGTCTCGTGGTAAAAAATTACCTTTCAAGTGCTGTTTCATCCGCCTCCAGGACCTTATTGGTGTTTTTCCCATACGAACCCTTGACATCTGTTCTTGCTCCCACCAGGCTGAAGCTCCTCCTTTTAACTTGTAGGCCTTAATTTGACTTTTTTATCTTCAGGGATCTCCATATAGTCGAAGAACCTCTCTACTTCATTAAGCCAATCCAGAAATTCTTCAATGTGTAATTGACCATTTAATGTAGGAAGATCCATTTTTAATTGGTACTGCCTCCAACGTGACCAAAATTAGGCCTGTTATTATAATTTCCCACCTGTTATGCCTCCTGCCCATGTTTTCAGCGACTTCAAATTCCTCTTCACTGCTGTCATCAAATTCATGCTGAACAGGTATTTCTGGAATCAGCGGTTGCTCAAGTCGACCATTGTTTGGTGGTGGATATGGAGGCACCTGTGCACGATTACGAGGACCGTCATCAGCTCGTAAAACAGATTGTTGTAAGTCAACTCGCAACCCTTCAAATGAGGTTTGTAAACCCTGGAGAACCTGTGGGGTCTCCTTCTGCAAGTCCATCATGGTTTTCACGACACCTGAGGTTGAATCTTCAGCATTCTCCATCGTACAGCTGCACCTTTTGGCAATCCTAAATCTGTAGAACACAAGAATTGTAGGTTGATACAACCAGAAACTCTAAGAAATTGATAAGTATGAAAGAACACAAGAGATTTTATTATTGATGACTTATCTCCTAAAACAACCAGCATTTCACCCTTTTATTGGCTGCTGGACAGAACTTATAAAATGAAAAAAAATATGTCCAGATACATCTAGACAATAACAGCTAGACAATATCCCACTAATTAAGCTACGGAATGCTGAAATAAAGGACAGATTTGCAATTTAAGATCAGACTCCCCTGATTATGATACCTAGAATATTCCAGATTCAAAAAAGGCAGAAATCAATATTCTGAAGATTCTAGGATCTGGAACTTATTGCCCTACATCACTATACCCTTCTCATTGTCATGTCTACTTGCAGCCATCAAAGCCTTTCTTGTTATGCAATTTTCATTTCTTTTTCCACCCTTTGAATCCCCTTCTTCCTCGCAGAATTTGAACTCGTTCCAAAATTCTTTGTATTAAGGGAGAGCGTGGTGCGGTTTAGAGCACACAAACCGTCACCGCAACCAATGAGATGCGGTTTTAAAAACCCAAAACTGCTATTGTCACCGCCATTGAAACCAATTGGTGCGGTGCAGTTTCAAATATTGTGGTTCGATTTTGAATAGTGCGGTTTCGGTTTTAAAACCGCTTATAATATAGTAAACGTTTATAATATAACAAGGGATCGATTACGCTAAGAAATTTTATTTTAAAAATTTGCTAACTAATTATAACGTAATTGACTTGTAGAAATATAGAATTTGAAATATCAAGCTATTAAATTTTCACTTGGACAATTGACTCGTAAATTAAGATCATTAAAATTGTTTTCAATTAAATCAAGATTTATAATATGAATTATAGATAAAAAATATATTATTGTAATGTATATTTATACCAACAAACAACACAAATATATACATACATACATACATACATACATACATACATATATATATATATATATATATATATAACATATTAATGTGTATAACGTATATATATAAATTTATAAACACACATACACATATATATAATGTATATATCTAAAGTAATGACATATTAATATATTTAAAAAATATATATTTTTATATTAGTGCGATTTTGGTGCGGGGTGAGGGTAAAACCGAAATCGAAACCAACATACTTGTGGTTTCATAGGTTAAAACTGTCACCGCAACCGTTGGTGCAGTTTTATCGATTTTTGGTGTGATTTCGACTCTAAAATTGGTTTTATGATCTCCCCTACTTTGTATAATTGGAACAAAGTTTGAAGTTGACCCAAAACTCTATTCCAACAACTGCGGAGGAAAGTTTTCAACTTTTCATTGCCTTTGCCATTATGCCAACACCCAACGTACTGATCCTGATGTAGAGTTGAACAATTTGTCTTCCTTTGGTATGTTTACAATGTCCAACATCAAGGAACTGAATTTCTTTACATGGTCATGCACTGTGCCCTTGTACTTCAAATCTTTGAGGCTTTGTGCCAACACACAACATTGAAAGACAAGAAGTCATTTCCTTCTTTAATACTTATCATGTTTGGATTCTTTGCTTACTAGCACTTTCATCGTCAATCCATACAAGTTCTCCATCATAACTTCGCATGTGGAGATACTTTTGGCGATGGCGATGTTCTCCTCTTTACAGATCCAGGTAGCCTAAAAGTGCTGCTCCATGTCAAACAAGAAATTCTCCACATCTTTGGCATTCTTTGCACCACCGGAGGATTTTGGTTCAGGGATTCAAATTTTCACTATTGGCAGGGACCTTTATGGTAGAGGCATTGTCCAACACAACAGCCATGTTCAATAGAACCATCTCTTCATAAATTTTGGCAAGAAAATCCTGAAGCATCGCTGCTTCAAATTGAATATTTAACTGATAATGATGTGGGAAAGGTTAAGAAAAGGTTAGAAAATGGCATTAGAAGAAATGGATAGGGGTGATATGAAGAGGATTAATGTAAACCTCTTAAACTTTACCATCAAAGTAATTAATCATTCAAGTCAGTGTTTGATGACCCATATAAAATAATAGTAAAAAAAGTCAACAAAAAAAAAGAAAAAAAGAGACTCTGAGAACCAATATTAACAGATTAAAAGTAAAGCTGCGTTTGTTTCATTAAGTGTCTGAATCTGTATCTTGCTGAATCAATTAAGTATTTATATCTGAATCTGAATTAGAGTTATCTGAATACAAAACTTGTTTGTTTAGCATTTCATCAATAACATCTGAATTGATGTATTTATTATTTTATCCCTCTATAATATAAAAGTATTTAATTAATATTTATTGCGAGTATAAACTAGTTGATCAAATATATAATGCTAAAATATTTGATTATTAAAACCTTTTGTTCTGTAATACATTTTGTATACTAATTTAAAGCAAATTTTTAACATTATTTTAAGATACAAATAGGCATGCGTTTTATTAAATTTTATTAATTAATTAGCAACTCATCTACCAGACTACTATTAATTGCAACTAAATTATGAAAAACGCAATTTTGCACACAACAATCACATGTATTATTAATTGATGAAACAGAAACCTGCATATATACACATATATGCTTCTTTCTGCAAAATGTTCAATCATTGGAACCCATGGAAATGAAGCGGAAACTTGCTGATCTGGGCATACAGGAGTTGATCGAATGGAAATCAAGGAAATCCAAATGAAATTTGAAGAATTGACAATGATAAAGAAAGAATACAGCAGAGGGATATGAACTCTGAATACGCTAAGCTACTTTTTCTTCAGTTTGTCCGTTCAGATATATTTGTGATGAAAATCTGAACGTGCTTAGAAACTAAAGGATAGAAACACATGATTTGAATCACCAAAGTATCTGAGCGTGTTTAGTATTTCTTTCATTCAGAGGTATTCAGTTATAAACAAACATGGCCTAAGAACAGTATTTTCGAAATAATAAGTTAATTAGTGTAGTCTGAAAATATTGAGAGAGTACATCAGTTTATGTTGAGATCCTATGACTTAATGACAAGTAAAAGAGCTAGGATTTACTTAATAAAAGTGAATTAAGAAATAAGAACTATCTTTCTATGTTTCCTGCAAAGTCGACCATAGGGCTGTAAACAAAATGAACTGTTCGATTGTTGGTTTGGCTCGTTCAAAGTTCATCCGGCTCAGAACATGAACTTATGTGCGTTGAAGCTTTGCTAGAATTCAAAAAACTTGACGAGTTTTAACTTGTTTACGTTGTTCAGCTCAACTCAACTTGTTAAACACGTTGATCCCAAAAAGGGTTGCCTGTTCGTTAAGCAAATTCTGTCGGGTTGACTCTGCTCAATTAAGTCAATCTCAACTATGCTTTGCTTGAGCCTGACACAGCTTGGTTCTATTACGGCCCTATCCAATCTAATTTAATAACATAATAGTAGCTATATCATTAATTTCAACAATTTATTTCTGAATAACAATAAACTAACAGAATGTTAATTTATTACTCCAGACCAAGCAATATCTTGTTCCTATTACAACCTATAATCACTTGTATACCATTTACGCTGATGTAGGTTGAAGGATTATGCAAAGTTTTGAGACAGAATGGTGGAACACTAAGATCGATTGGATTTATCCATTGTAGACTTCTCCCAGAGTTTGTGAATGAAATCTGTGATTCATTATATGTAAAGGATCTTCAAACACACAGAATTCATGACCTTTCGATCAATGCATCAAGGTTTCTTGGTTCTTCTATACCTTCTGGACTAGCATCTCTCTTATCAGCAAGGTATGTCTGTTTTACACTTATATTAGTTATAGGTTTTATATATATATATTCCCTTCATTGTTTTGGATGGTGAAAAGCTTATATTTTGCTACAGTGATATATAAATTCAGGAGGATTGACTTGGGAACAATATTCCTTGATATACATGTTTATCTGCATCTATAAATACTGGTTAGGACCTTTGCGTCTCTGAAGCTGATTTTGGTTCTCATTTTTGTACAATTGATATATAGCAGTAGGAAGTTTAAGAGTGAGTAAGAAGTCATTACCAAGTACTGCAGGAGTCAGCAACCATATACTACCAGTATCAACTGTCAAACGTGACATAACCACTGAAGTATTGCATCAAAGCTTATAGGATGTATACATTCTTTATTTTATAAGCCTCGGCTCAAATGAGATATGATCTGTCAATACGTTTGAGTATTTGACACTTGTGGTCAGCAGAGTTTTCTAATTCCCAAGTGGTTCTTTACTTCTTTTGACTTTTGCCAAAGATGAAAGGATGGTGGAAGTAGAGGAATGAGTGGTCGTTGCCCTTGTATAGACTTACATGTAGCATCTCCTTCTTGGCACAAGAGATATGGGTGACTTTTTGTTTTGACAGAAGAATCGCAAACGAAAGCTAACATCTGCTACAATGCCCACTAGTTATAGGTTCTGCTGATTATTTATGTAGTTAATAAAATTGGCCTAGGTTTCTATATCCTTGAATAAAATAATTTGACATGAAATACAGGGGAACCTAAAAATAAGTTTGGGGCACCTTGTCCTTAGTTATAGAGCATAAGCAACTAGAAGGTAAGCATTGTGTGTGACTTCTTCTCTTCAACTCTACATCCTCCGCAAGTCATCCATTGTTGGAATTATTGTTGTGTCTCATACTTGGTTGAACAACTAACGCAAGTTTCCTACACTGAGAGCTAGACCTCTACAAGATTACGTGTCAATTGCCTTCTAGTTTTAGGTGTTCTTATAGAGTCCTAGTTCATTTGGATTTGGAAGCTTGTTTCTTGTGACTTGAAACTTTCTCACAAAATTCAAGAAATGGTCAACCTTCCAAATAAAACACAGTAGATAGTGCCTAATCCAAGTACATTTCGAATTATTGACCATACTTTTAGCCTCATACCACTGGAACTTAGCACACTTTGTTGTAGGCTTTGTGTCATGATGCCTTATTCTATCATTTATTAATTCTTTTGGCTTGATTTATAGATGAGTTTAGCTCCAAGTATGGATCGGATTGGTCAACACATCCGTCCTCTTCCATTATTGCAGTAAAGAGTGTGAAGTGCTTCCTTTTCTTCACATTGCTTTAGAAAAGCTTTTGTGTGAAGCCTTTTTTTTTTTCCCCCTTTTTTGCACTTGTCCTGTGGGATATTATTTCTTCCTTCCTTCAAACTGAATAGCTTAGTTTAGCCAAATTATATGTATCAATTAATTGCCCTGTAATCAGAGCTAAATAAGTAAATCCTGGGTTGCACCCAAAAAAAAAAAAGGAGGTTAATACTGGGTAGTGGTTAGTTTATAATACAATGAAAATTTTGGATATGAATTAGGCTTAGCTTTTCTTACCTCTTCTACTAATGATCATTTGATTGTATGACGGTCAATCTGGCAATTCTGCTTTGTACAGATCAAACATTATAGACTTATGTAGTTCTTTGTCAGGTCTCTGTCTTCTTTGAGCTTTCGTGATAGCCAGTTGCAACAGACATCTGCAAAAATGATATTTAGTCTACTCCTCGAAGCTTCATCTAGTATAGAAGTTTTGGACCTTTCAGAAAACAATGTCAGTCCCATGTGTACATTTCTTTCGTTTTTATTCTTCTACATAATATTTGTCAATTCAAATGTTCGATGAATGTTACGCAGATTTCTGGCTGGCTTTCTGATTTGAAATGGAAACCCTCCCGTAATGCACAGTTGATTTCAAGAATGAATAAGACATTAAAGTCACTGCGCGTGCTCAAACTAAGGTATCCTATTTCTGCTAAGTTTTAATTTACCAATCAACTCATTTGATCGTAACATAGAAACTTTGGAGAATGGATAGAAGAAGTGGATCACAAAGTGAGTATAACTATGGAAATGAGAAAATCATAATAGTGTATAGCTCATATAGGATACGCACTAAGGCTGCATTTGGAGTGAGAGAATGGAATGAGAGGGAGATTTGATCCAAGTGTAATTATTAAAGGAGATCACAAAATTTTATGGTCCCTATGGTTATTTCATTCCATGAGTAAGGAAGAGAAATGACCCATTCATTTTTCTTCATTATAATTCTCCTTCCCATTCCTCCTTATCGCTCCTTCCATCACTATTTTCCACTATATTCCTTGTAATTTTTTATTTATTCCCCCTCTCATTCTATCACCTCAATCCAAATGCAACCTAATATCTATGCGTTTATGTAATGTATGATCCTACTCCTAAGGTAGTACGTGCAACGATTATCTAAACAAAGAGTCATATAATAGTTTCTTTTTTTATCTCTTTTATTGTGCATGACATGCATATTTTTCTGATTACAGAAGCAACAACTTACGAGGAGATGATGCAGAGTGTCTTGAATGCGCTTTAGTTCATATGCCAAACTTGAAAAAACTTGATTTGAGTGACAATTTTATTGCAGATGATGGAATCAAGTCAGTTAGATTTCTTTTCCTCTGTAATCCTAACCTTGACACAATGATCTCTTACAAGTTCTTTTTTGGATATTCAGGAGTTTGATTCCCTACTTTGTTGGGATTTCAGAAAGTGTCACCCCCCTCACTGACTTAAAACTGGGAGAGTGTACACTTACTTCTGACGGAGTTTCTCAACTATTGCAAGTCCTTTCTACCTTTAGAAGACCATTAGATTCTCTTGACATTAGTGGAAATAACCTTGGCAGGTTTTATTTAAATGTTATTCTTCGTTGTTTATCTGAATTCTTTCATACGTGTCAATTTTGATATTTCCAACCTCCAGCGAGATGGGGGAGTCTCTGGGGAAATTTATGTGTACAAGTGCAAGGGCTCTCGATATTCGTGACGTTGAACTTGGTTCATCTGGCTTTGTAGAGGCAAAAGAGCAATTGAAAGAAGGGATGGATCTTATTTCCATCAATATAAGGTTTGATGATATCTAAACTATCTGGTGAGTTTTACAATTTCTTATTTCTAAAGTAAAATGTTCATAAATCGTATGCCTATATAGCAATAACAATGGGGGTGTGGAAGCTGCCAAATTTATATCAAAGCTTATTACATCGGCACCTGGACTTTTGAAAGTTGATGCAAGTCACAATTTTATGCCTGTCGAGTCCGTGTCGATCATTTGCTCTTCTTTGGAAATTACAAAAGGTACACATTCGTGGTGCACAGACTATTCTTAATTTCTAATGTTAACATGTATCAAGGTTTTGCATTATATCTCAATATAATTACGCAAGTCATTTGGAATTTACTATATTAAAATAAACTATATTTTTTCCGTTTATATAAAAGAGCAACATTTTATTTTGTTTGTAATAGGTTGTAAAATTCTAAAATTCAAATTGTGTCAATAGTTTAACAATGTTTTAGTAAACTAAAGAGTTTATTTTGTTGAAATCATGATGTATTTTGTAATATTAATCATCTTTAATGAATCAATCAAATTCAAATTAGATTTTAATTATAGATTTTCGCAAAAGTACTAGATAACTTTTTAAAATGTTGCTTTTATTTTATTTTTTTGAACGGAGGGAGTATTAAATTATATTCTATTTTGAAGGGCCATTAAACTCACCATTAACTTAAAATACTGATTTCGATTTATTTTTTTCCTGGGTTTCACTATAACTAGGGAAGCTTCTGCACCTGGACCTGACGGGAAATGTTTCTTGCAGTCAAGCTGATAGCATTTTGAAGTTTGAGAAATATAAAGAAAATGGAACGCTTACCGTTACATTTGACAACATCGACACCGCCTATCCTCTATTGTATGATCATGATCCTTAGATTTGTAAGCAAATTAAGTGAGATGGATTTAATAATGTTTGTGAAATTTTTAGATTTAACGAGTATTTGAAACCAAAAGTATGCAAATTTATCTACAAGTATCGCTAAATATAGTTATCTTCCTTCTTTAGCTAATTACAAGCGATGACTCTAACTATTTCAACAGACTTTAAAGAAACTAAAAGGAAAAAAACATTCCAGACATCTGCAGCTTGAAATGTCAAATGCCCCCATGTCGAGGTAGTTGTCGGTTATTCTCTTGTTTAATTTGAGTTGAGTTTGAGTACGGATTAAGCTCCCCTCCATACTCACTACCTCCATATTCTCCATATTATAAATCTCAACTATTAATCTACATTAGTTAAATTTATTTTTGATTTAATTTAAATTTGCTTGTGTTTATTTGTTGAAATTTATAATATGGAGAGTACGGAGGGAGGGAGTATGGAGGGGAGCTTACCTACCTACCTAGTTGTGGGCTGCAGCTTTTTCACTCCTTTTTGGGTAATCACAGTGTACAGTTAAGTTTCTAAATTGAGATTCTTTTGAATGCGCTCAGTAAGGCCCGTCGAGCATTTGCAGGAGTTATGCTTCCTCTTTTAGAGAGACCAAATTGATTTATATTATGAGTTATGAATTCAACAATGGTCACCACATTTTGTTTGATTTTCCGAATTGAGATTATGTTTTCACATAGAATTCGGGCTCCCATTGAGTATTTTAAAAGGAAATTCGTTTGTTCGAACTTGGTGTTCCTGTTTAAAACCAACTAATCCGATGCTATTGACCAATTCCGGTGTGACTAAATTACCACAGGCCGCATTGAATCCAGCACATTCCAACGTGATAAATCAAAATCAATGATGTACTACAACTTTTAGATTTGCTCCTGCTTCTTTTCATCTTTAAAAAATGGTTGTCATCTTCAGTATTCGAAAAATATTCATAGAGTGGTAATATTATGTTTCAACTTTTCAGTTTCAAACTATTCTTTGTTGTCATCATCATTTCTGATGGTTGTGCCCCCTAATGTTTTCTTTACTTACATTTGCCTTTACATCCTAATCGTAACAATGTCTGCATTGGTCCTCTTCTTACCACGTTCCCTGTTGAAAACAGTTGTTAAGTTCATATACAAAACACTCATGATCGATTCTAAATTAGCTTGACCGGTGTGGTGCCCTCTCTCCATAACTCTAATCTAAGATTACACTTTATCTGATTCAGTGTTGTAGAAATTATTAAGAACAATACAATAGCATGCACTAGACATTCAAAATTTACTCTCCATTCAAATGACACATATTGAATTTCAATATTAATTAATGCTAATTTAAATAATTTTAGTCAATAAAATCATTATAATATTTTAAGTTATAACAAAAATCTTTAATCACAACATAATTTGCATTACAAATTTTCATAGATTATATTAATTTAAAGTTTAATATTATTTTGACCCAAAAGTCTAAATGAATCTTAGTTTTGTAAGTTTAAAATGGATATTTAATTTTGGAATCGGGGAGTGGAAATTGATGAAATGGAATTTTCATGGCATCACAACAAAATAAATATTAAAAAAAATCATTAAAAAAGAGGGAATTTCCTCTCCTACACCGTCCGCCACTTCCCTCATCCTAGACAGCTCCCCTTCCCTTACCCCATCCACTGTCGCCCTCCCCATCAACCACCTCCTATTCCAGAAAAATTAGCAACTTATTTTCTTTAAAAAAGGTTCATCATCAGTTGAGCCACCATTCACCTGAGTATCAAAATATTCAAAATCCCACCATTCACCTGAGAGAGATATTTTTCTTCACTTACAGCAGAAACTCCGGGTTGAGGAGCGAAGGCGGCACGCAGAGTCTAGCCACTACTAGACGACGAGTCTTATGAAAGAGAGCATTGATTCTCAAACTTCTCGAATCATTAGCAGCTACTTCAATTCCTTCTGTGGCATTTGTCCCTGAAATTAGTGCTACTCCCTGCCTTCTCATCCCATCTGAGATCGAATGAGGGTAATTCTTTATACGATCATATTTGCAGCACTTATTGATTCAATCACAACAGAAAAGATCACAGCGGATACACATTCAATTGCAATCAAAATATTCAAAATCCAGTCCTTTAAAACGAATTAACACTAAGAATTTCATAAATAACCTTGAAGAAGCCTAACAAAGATAACAGGTCTTCACCAACATTATCTCATCAGTCAATATTTTAGATCTAAATCGATAGAGATCATATCTACCTTTGAAATTGCAGACCTAAGCAAATCAATATTTTAGTCTACAATTTTTCATTGGAAGCTCATTAATTGCTACCATGGAGATCTAATGGGGCTTACCATAATCTCTACTCTTGCTTCAATGAATATGGTATGGATTGTGAATGCAAGTGTGCTTTATGACATGGCTAAGAGAGTCTACAGAAAGTCCGCGGTAAGTCCCTACTTTCCGTGTATGGTATTTATATGTGTGGATTGTAGCACAGAACTGGGCAAGTAAACATCGCTCGAAGAAGCGTGACCTTCGCTCCAACCAGTCACTTCCTAGGACTACATCCAAGCATAACATGAACTTTTTTACCATGTTAGATTGTTCTAATGGTGATTAGACTTGATTTATAAAGACAAAGGTTTGGTCAGAAATAACAAAAAAAATATGTTCAACCGAGAATCTTTGCAACAGATTGAAAGACATCAGCGTGTTAGCTAATTTGCATGATTGAATATCCATATACATTTGCGATACATATTAGTACATTTACAACACAACAGACACGCATAGAATATCCATATATGAATCACATTATAACTTAAGAAATCATCTAAAGTTTAAAAAATCAAAGTATCGCACAGGATGATAATCAAGCTAGCTAACACAGATTAAAAGAGACGCACATGCATACGCAAAAACACAACAAATGCATAGTTGTTAAACCCTTGAGCAATGAGGTACTCTAGCAAACACCAGAAATCTAATATCCACTAATTCTAAAATAACATACTCAAGCTTGCATTAACAACCTATTCACAATAATAACTACTCAAGACATATGAGCGTTTCCTATTGATGAATTTTTTATAATACCACAAAAAAAAAACAGAGAAAAACTAGAACATTCTTCTTTTGGTCGGTCTAGCAAACAAGAACTCTCACCCATAAACCACCAACTACTGGTAGGATCTTAAAAAAATGAGAAGCCAGAAATCTACACAAAACACATCAAACCTAACGAATTTCTTAGTGGCATAATAAACTGTGACTGCCCTAATGAAAGTTAGCAAATTCGAAAACTAATACCAGTTTCGGACATACGCAGTCAAGAACTTGACTTTGCTTCAACCATAGTAATAGACATGATGTTTGTGACAACTCAATTTGAAGTTGTTTTTTATTGCTAGGCTTTCAGTTTCTTGTGTTTCTTACTTTGTTGTGTTGCATCATTATAGTTCCAGTAGGTTAGCCCTCTCTTTTCTCTCTTCATTGTTACATAAATATATACAGATGTAGCGGAAGATCTTCTATTTGTAAGATTCTGCCAAACTATTTCATGAAATTTGTTTAGCTCCATTAGTTTGCAAACCGGTGCTAACTTCAACGACCATGCTTCACAAGTTTCTGGATAGCTATTTGGTTAATTATGTTATTGGTTGATTATGTGATGGCTATTTGGTTAATTATATTATTGGTTGGTTAGATGATGAAGTACTTTGTATGCCAGAGTTGGATGTTCTCTGTTTTCTGTAGATACCAACAGAGACACTCTAAACATCGAACATGAACCATAAAAAGGACACTTTGATATATAACACTCTTTATAAACACAACACTGTGATCATGATCTTAAAGTTTTGTCTAAATTTAAAAATGGAGGCATGTAGAAACTATATATAGAATGAGGGCATGTAAGGCATTTTAATATGTTTAAAAGGAAAATTGAGCACCATATGCACAACATATAAGCTCTTGTAAATATTATGCTTAAAGTGACTTCTTCCCAACCAGAAGTCAATTTGGATCGAGTACCTGCCAAGCCACAAGAAGCGAGAAAAAAGAAGAGAGGGCTTCCTACTTAAGCCACCAGATTCCATAGCGATTTGATGTGTACTTAAGAGAATTTGGGTCTCCATTTTTACATATTTCTACAGGGATCAATCCAATACATCAGATGTACCAATTAATTATTGGATCATAAAGTGACAAGCTCATCAAATCACATTGTTTAAGAGCGAAAATTCAGGTACATGCCTAAGAATACCTCTGCTTTTATATGATAGCATCAATAAGAGTAAACCAATACAAAATAAGCATATGACCAGTAAAAGTACAGCTCCAGTTTCAACCAACTTTGGAATCAAATAAAATTCTGTCCCCTCCACACGCATCCTCACCTCCACAAAATCTCTCTCACACCATGCTCTCCAACCAATTTGCAAGTCAAACTTTTACATTGCAACGGTTTGCGGGATCTACAAATATGAATATACAACCTCAATCAATTATTAATCAGAATGTACCAGCAATAAGTACTACTAGGAATCCACAAAGGTACAAATTTACAAAGTGAACACAAAGTGAACATATTCACATATTGAAATTTATTCAAATATAACAGTTCCTAAAGAGCAAGAAAGACAATATTCTTGTCAGCAATCATAAGCACAAAGATCATAAATTTTAATTTAACCTCTAAACCACAAACTCCAAAGATTAAGAGGAGCAAAGCACAAAGAGAGGTTCAATTATATTAATGGCATACAACAGATATATGTGTACTTTATTACCAAGGAAGAAACTAGTCCTGTCTTTCATGGTGGTGTTTTTGACTCCTTTCAGAACGTTTCCTGTCCCTGCCAACCCGTGAATCCTCCAAGCCACTTGCATCAGAATGAGAAGGTGCCGCAGTTCTGCGAGTGTACCGCTTATGCCGCCCAGTTGGTTCCTCAAATCCATCTGAATCATCTGACTGTCGATGGCTCCGCGGCCTCCTCCTATCCTTCCTTCTTGGTTCTTCAGATCCATCGGAATCATCTGAATGATGGTGCCTCCGTGGCCTCCTCTTATCCTTTTTGCTTGGTTCTTCAGATCCATCTGAATCATCTGAATGTCGATGGCTCCACCGCCTCCTTTTATCCTTCCTACTTTTCCTATGCCGTCTCCGGCGACTATCATCTTCATCAGATGATTCGGCTCTCTTCTTTCCCTTCTTTCTCTTCCTGCTACCCTCATCATCTTCGTCTGAATCACTATGGCTCCGTTTCCCACTTCTCTTCTTCTTTGACCTACCCCTTCTCTTTATGTCTGCAGAATCAGACTCATCCTCCTCGGAGTAATCCTTCTTTTTAGAGGACTTCACTTTACCACCAAGCTTCTTCCCATACTTCTCAGCAATGATCCTCTCCATTTCGGCATCATAATCAGAATCCGAACTCTCAGTCTCTTCTTCCGAATCCTCCTCTGAATCCTCATCCAGATTTTTACCATTCAACTTGTTCCCATTTCCTTTCAATTTCTCCAGTCCTGACAAAACTACCGCCTGAATTGCATCGGAGTCTATATCCTTAATGTCATCCTTAATACTCACGAAGTTTCTACATTGAAAAGTGAGATGCCCAACACGATTACACTTCTTGCAAGCCCCACGAGCCTCATCAGCACCTACAGAATTAGTTATACGAGCAAGGGCAAGCAAACCCTGAAAGTTCTTATAGGCGTTCTCACCCTCAGGCTCAGCAGCAACATTTGAAGCCTGGGAAGATTTCTTGTTATCCTCCTTGTTAGGTGCATAGGGATCATAACCGATGGAAGTTTGCCAGATACCATGGGTTTGAAGCGCAGCACTACTATGCACCCTATTGTTAGCGGGCATACGAACCCTACCTGCAGTTGCCGGCATCTTCACACAAATTCAGAAAACACTGCCAAACGAAACTGTAAATTCATCACAAATCTATCCAACATAAAAGAAGATAAAAAATAAAAATTTCGTAAGTAACAAATTCAAATTTCAAAAAAAACGAAACTGTAAATTCATCACAAATCTATCAAATACACAAAACAAAGACAAAAACAATAATAAACTCGCAATTAACAAATTCAATATAATCCTAAGCTGTATTGCACGGACTCGGCACTTTATGGTGAATTAATACCCGAACACGTCGACAAGTGATACGAGGATTTAGCTACGGAAAATTAAATATGGGGGCGGCCTGCGGAGAAAGTCGATAGCAATCGCAGGTCACAAACAGCGGGAAAAAAAAGGAGAAGATCCGAGAAGGACGAAGAACTTGTTACCTGATGGCGATCTTGATCTCCGGCTGAGGAGAGGAGAAACAAAGATTGTGAGATTGATCTCCGGACAATATGAAGGAGAAGATGCGCAGTTCCGATGCCCTAGACTATTTATCTCTATTCAAACCCAACTTTTTCCTTTTTTCAAAACTCCAAACTCAATGGCGTGCAACTCTTTTTCTGTTTTCTTTTCTTAAAACCTGATATTTCAATTTAACTTTTCATTACAATACTTTTTCGAATAAAATCCAAAATAAGAAATATGGAAAATGAAATCTAAACAAATCCGAATAAATTTAAAAAACATAATTTAGGAAAAAAATAATTTTTAATAAACGACATTAACATAATAATAAAATTTATTATCGTTCCTGAGAATAAATGTTAATTTAAATGAATAAATAAATTTTATTCTAAAATATACATGGCTATATAATAATATATATCTAAGATGGTTATTAACGAGGGGGCGAGCGTGTATATAATTTCAGGCTTTGCCAATGAAAAAAAACATCAAAATTAGAAGTTCACTTAATAATTAAGAAAAATAGAAAGAAGAAAAAAATTTGAAAACTCGATCCGAGAGTTGAACGCTTACAAGTATTATTCGAAGTATACAAACGAGAATATTTGGTTCGTGGTTGTCCACCGTGTACTCCATATATCACCACCTCTGACTTTCTCCGTCATTGTCGTCGATTTCACATCTCTTTGCCGGCAACGGAAAAAGCAAATCACCAGGTAACACTTTGGATCTCCTTCTCTACAAAAACCCTCTCCTATTTTCCCTTAAAATCGCCATAGACGGATCTTGTTTGTCCATGGCTGCATCTTCATCTTTACTGATCTCTTTAGGTATTTTTCTCATTAATTTACTTCACTTTGCTCACTCGGATCCGGGTTCTAGTTGCCCTAAAACTCACACTTCTTTGCTCAATACTCAATCCCAATTCTATATGGTTCAGCACCAATTGAGAGGTGTTTTTAGTGTCATTGATGATTGTTCATTTCGGGTTAGTCAATTTGATATGCTCAAAGGATCCGATGTGCACTGGTGGGGTGCTCTTGGTGATGATTTTGAGAATTTAACAAAGGGTTTTGTTATATCTGATCATAAGTTGAATACAACTTTTAAGAATGATAGCTTCGTTGTTCATTTGAAGAGTAATGTTAGTTGGGATCATATCGGAGTTGTTTCTGTTTGGGATATACCTACCGCTTCTGATTTTGGTCATGTGGTTCTGGGGAGTTTGGCAAATGACTCAGATGGCTTTGCCCCTTCACCTGTGCCTAGTAATGGGAGTGACAATGGAAGTCTTTGGACTGTGAAAGAGCCAACAATGTTTCAGAATTGCAAGCAATTGTCGAGTGTTTATAGGGTTCGGTGGACACTTAGGCCTGAAGAAAATTTGATTGATATTGGGTTGGAGGCTGCCATTGGGATTCAAAATTATATGGCATTTGGTTGGGCAAATCCAAACTCATCAAATTTTATGCTTGGGGGTGATGTGGCGGTAACAGGATTTACGGAGGAGAGCTTGCCATTTGCTGATGATTATTACATAACCAAGTATAGCGAGTGTATGATTAGTAATGAAGGTGTTCAGGGTGTCTGCCCAGATACTTTTTATGATGCATCTGATGCGGATGGTACGGTGAATAATACTAAGTTGATTTACGCACATAGGAAAGATGGGGTGTCACTTATTCGGTATCAAAGGTTGTTGAAGCCAGCTGACAAGAAGTATGATTTGCTGGTGAATCATACTAATAACATGACTGTAATTTGGGCTTTGGGGTCAATAAAGCCACCAGACACTCTTCGGCCTTACTACCTTCCTCAAAATCATGGCGGAACTTATGGTCACTTGAGGCTAAATGTCTCAGAGCATGTGAATGATTGTTTGGGGCCATTGGATGCTGAAGACAAGGAGGATCAAGATCTTATCAATGCAGATGGAAAGGAAGCGCTTGTTGTTTCGATTGGTCCAGCATTGCGTTACCCAAATCCCCCAAATCCTTCAAAAGTTATTTACATAAACAAGAAAGAGTCTCCGGTTTTAAAGGTTGAAAGGGGGGTTCCTATTAAGTTTTCAATTCAAGCTGGACATGATGTTGCATTTTATATCACTTCTGATCCGCTTGGTGGGAATGCAACTTTGAGGAATTTGAGTGAGACTATTTATTTTGGGGGGCCCAAGGCAGAAGGTGTCCAATCCAGTCCTGCTGATTTAATTTGGGCACCTGACCGGAATATTCCGGATCTCGTTTATTATCAGTCCCTTTATACACAAAAGATGGGTTGGAAGGTTCAAGTAGTTGATGGGGGATTGCCAGATATGTACAATAATAGTGTTATGTTGGATGATCAGCAAGTTACTCTGTTTTGGACTCTGTCAAAACATTCAATAACTATTGCAGCTCGCGGGGAAAAGAAAAGTGGTTATCTTGCAATAGGGTTTGGTAGTGGAATGGTGAACAGTTATGCCTATGTGGGTTGGATGGATAGTAATGGTACAGGTAGAGTTAATACGTATTGGATTGATGGCAGAGATGCCTCAAATATACATCCTACGAATGAGAATTTGACATACGTGAGATGCAAGTCAGAAAATGGAGTCATCACGCTGGAGTTCACTCGGCCCTTAAATCCATCATGCAAACGGGACGAAAGGCCTGAATGTAATAATATTATTGATCCCACAACCCCTCTTAAAGTAATCTGGGCTATGGGTACCCAATGGTCAGGCAACCATTTAAATGAGGGAAACATGCATTCTGTGAGAAGCAGTAGGCCTGTTCGAGTTCTGCTTGTAAGTGGCTCTGCTGAAGCAGAGGAGGATTTAAGACCAGTTTTGGCTGTACACGGCTTTATGATGTTTCTAGCCTGGGGTATTTTGCTTCCAGGCGGAATTCTGGCCGCAAGATATTTAAAACATCTCAAAGGTGATGGATGGTTCCAGATTCATGTGTATCTTCAGTATTCAGGGTTAGCAATAGTATTTCTAGGCTTTCTTTTTGCAGTAGCTGAGCTTCGAGGTCTGTATCTTGATTCCTTGCATGTTAAATTTGGTATTAGTGCAATACTTTTGGCTTGTATACAACCGGTGAATGCTTATCTCCGACCTAAGAGACCTGCCAATGGTGAAAATGTTTCTTCAGAAAGGATTCTTTGGGAGTATATTCATGTTATTGTTGGGAGATGTGCCATCATAGTTGGCATGGCTGCTCTTGTTAGTGGAATGAAGCATCTAGGAGATAGATATAATGGTGAAAATGTTCGAGGACTTACCTGGGCTCTGATAATTTGGTTCATGATTGGTGCTTTGACCGTATTATATTTGGAATATCGGGAAAAACAGCGAAGGAAGGAGAAACTTTTGGGAAGAAGCAACTGGGTGCTGGGTAATGGCGAGGAGGAGGATCTTGATCTCTTGAGTCCAGGGCGAATGAATGTCGATAAAAATTTACCTTCTTCTGATAGAATGGAAGTTCAACTAGAACCTCTAAACGGATAGACAACCTCTTAGAGCCTTACATGTTACAAACTTTCCTTGAATTCTTCTCCAGTTTTGGATTTCCTTACATATACAGGATGTAGCCTGGCTTGTTTGTTTGGAAGGCTTCCTTGGTGTAAACATTGAGTTAATTCCCACATTCGGCTTTATTCTGTTTTCGTAGAACTATACTGCCCATATGTACTTTGTATACTTGAAACATTAATTGGAAGGTTATATACTCTCTCATTCTCTCTCTCTCTCTCTCTCTCTCCCTCTCCCTCTCCCTCTCCCCACACCCCTGCGCTTCCCCTGGAAAAAGCAATAGGTAATGTTCATTGTACATGATTGGTAGCGTTTCTTGTTATTATTTGTTATCCAGGAAATGTCTTATACGTTTTATCTACAAGAACCTGTTAAATTCCCATTTTTAATGAAGTATGCTGTACAATTAATTAGCATGTCTTCATTATTTGTTCTTTACATTCTCAAGCCAGTCCCTTTCGTAATTTTACTTCTTGTCATGGTTCAAGGACCAACTAAAATTATTAAATTAATACATGTTTCCCCGTAAATTTTAATTAAGCTGTTAGAGAATGCATCTTAAGGATTATAAATTGTATGGAAAGTCTGTACATTTGCTAATTATATTTGTTATACGACTGAATGAATCATTAATAATTAATTTTACTCTGAAGAGTTTATACTTTGGAGTAATGCCCGTTTACATGTGAGTGTTTGTGTATATCTATATATCTCTGCATGTCCCTATAATAGTCTCTCTGCGTGTACGCCTGTATGCGCGTGTGTGCAGCAAAATTCTCCTGAGTGGATTATGTGTTATGGACATTAACTCCCAAGATACAAAGCCAATGGCTAAATGAATTCAGGTCTTTTTTGTTTCAGTCCATATACAATAGCGTTTATAATACCTCATGCATCTTGCTGTATGAACGATGATTTTAATGTGTATGCGACTTCCCCTAATTGGGAACAGCTGTAGCTCCTTATTTTTCTATATCTATATCATTTCAAAATTGACATTGAGGCTACAATATAGTGATATGCATGCTAATTTGAATTTATCACTGCTCATATTGTAGAAGAGAAGAATGTAATGGCCAGAGAAATTGATTGTCTGTATATGTGTCTGATCTAATAGTAGTGAAAATACATAACCTTGTATTCCTTAAAGCAATTAGAGAAGTCAGTTGTCGTTTTTTAACTTGCAGCTCTTTTGTTTGTTACGTTGCAGGTGCATCCTTTTGATTGTATATGAGAAACGAATTAGAGAAAGAAAAATGATTTGACCAATCAAACAGCTCTTAAACTGGGGTTAATGAAGTTGTTGGAATTGGTAGTGATCAGGCTATTGACTACTTAAGCTGTCTCCAGACTGTGTTGTGGTGAGATTATTTTCTTTGATGACAACGAAAGAACCTTTAAGGATATACATTTTATCCAGGATGTTAAGGTATCTGTCAACCATGATACTAAATATTGAGCTGGTTGAAAATGCAGATCTGCAGTTTTATGGGAAGAAGAAAGAAGAATTGCTGCATAGTTCTACCAGGATTGTAGAAATATATGATGGTGAAATTCGAAATTTTGGCTTTCATTCTCTCCTGCAAAAACTATGTTTTTCGCTGGATCCTGTTGGCTGTGAAGAATAGAATTGAAGAGTTCAATATTTCATTCCAGAAACCCCTTCAAAATACCTGTTTCTTACTTGGCTGGTGAAACTGTAAAAATCGTGAAATCGCGAACTTGCAGATTTGACCCACCTTCAGCTATTTCTGGTTTCAAGTTACTGTAATTGCTTCTTTTGGGAACCATTTGCATCTTAGATGATGTGCTAGGGTCACTTTTATGCTATTGTGAATCCCTTCAGGACTTGACCATTCGAATTCTGGGATATTCAGGACATTGGATTTTTTTTTATGCAAAGCGCATAATGAATCATTGGAACTACTGTCTCATCTCTATTTGAAAACTACAGCGACTCGATATCAAGGGATGGACGTCTCAGTTATTCGAGTCACAACTGTTGTAAAATGTTATTTTTTCAATGTGTAAACCTGCTAATCATCCTGAAGGAAGGTGAGAATTTGAAGGTCAATGCAGTTAATAGAATGCTGAAATTGAAGCTATTTTGGCTGGGTTTCAAGAGAACACTTGGTCACATTTTCCTGTTTATGTGCCAAAGCAATAATGTTTGGCCTAGCTGGAGTTAGAGACTTCAGTATGTGACCTCATAATTTCATCAGTTGTGTCTAATATCATGCTGCATATGAACATTTAATTACTTGGTAGCTGGTTATTATTAGAGAGCATAAAGACATGTGAAAGAATTATTTATATTGATCTTCATTGCAAAATGGAAAAACTAAGTTACATATAAAATTACACAATATGTTTGTTCCCAGAATTGAAGATTTCATGATCAGCATTATTGTGTGAATGGTATGATACGGCTCTTAATCTAGAAGGACATGCTTATGTTTCTGCTTCATCTAGTAACATTCTATATCATTTTACTTTGCATTAACATCCAAGTCTTGGTCTAAGCCTTATTTAGATTGTAAAAAATTGTTCTTTCAGACATGCTAGCTGCAATTTAGTATATCTTATAGCAATGTTTCAGTGAAAGTGTTACTGTTGAGATTACTGCATTTCTTTATGTATAATGGATGTGATATGTTTTTGTATCAAGCTTGGTGAAGATGTGCTTATACTATAGTCTATGTTCGAACTTGATCATTTCCCTTAGGAATGTCACGAATAGGAGCATTAAGCAGTAATTAAAAGATTACGCAGCATGCACAGAAGTAGTCATTATAGCTGCCTAATATAGTTCTAGTATATTGGCACACTGTCAGCAATATAAATTCTTACTAACCAAACTTTTCTTGGCAGTGCTTTGTTGCAGCACATG
>CM025788.1:34928333-35070145 GCA_014636745.2 Centella asiatica
TACATGTTCTAGGGAATATGAAAAGTCGAGTTTATTTATCTATTGAATCTCTTTGGCGAAGCCATAGTTTATCAATGATTAACTATTTGTTCAAAAAGACCTCAGAAACACATGATAGAAAATAAAAATAAAATTGGTGTTTGCTTTTGGATCAGCCATATATTCTGAGATAGTGTAACTAATTTGCTTGGCATATGTGAACAAATCTCTTTGGGGCATGCTATATTGCTTGTGGTTTTACTCATTCTATTTAAAGCCCAGCTCAGTCAAATACTTAACCGTTCATAATTTAGCATTGAAAGTCTGCTCATTATTAACAATTACGAGAATCAAAGGTTTGTTCCTATAACATTTTTATATTGACTTGCTTAGTTCCATTTTGATCAAGAATACGTCTATAAGGTCTCGAGAAGAAAGAGTGTGGACCTTATTTAATATCTGTGTGGACCATGTGGCTATCATCAAGATATTAGGGATAAAGAGTTTCCAATGAAAATGTCCTTTGGGGAAGTAAATGTAAAATATAATGGTTATACCATGTCTCTATCAAGATAAAGGCCTGGCCATTGTGTCAATTTTGGGTGTAGACAATGATAGTTCTTCCTCAGCATCAAGTTTACCATCTACAGTAACAGTGCTTCTGTACATGCGAAACTTGATACTCATATGAAACAAAAATACCAGAACCAAGTTGGTATGGATCCCAACCACGGCCGTGCTAGCAACATTTTATATGTTTCTTGTATATCATCATGTTGATTTGGCGTCAAACCACTCACATAAAAGAGGAGGGAGAAAGTTTGTCCATTTCATAACCGTGGAGGAGAGAGAAATCATGAGTAATGGCCAAGAAATCTTAGTTGTGCGACACCATGATGATGTTGTACCACTGTTTGAAAATTCGCTACTTACCACCAGGTGCTTTTATGTTATAGTTCTTGCCTTGTTGGGATCTTTAAAGTTATTGCTGCTGTCACCTGGTGTTCTGGTGTATAAAAAATCATATAGCATCCCATGTTTTTGTTCATTGGGACTCCTGAAAAGGCTTCTCTTATTTAACTGTCCTGCTGGAGAAATTTGGTGTTAATTCTGTCATTTTAACTGTAGTTAGAGCTTTTGGTCATGGAGAACAAGTTCCAAACTCCCAAACTAATTTACCCTCAAGACTGCACGGATTTTCCCAAATATAAGATCCTTAACTGTGAGACTGGTTGTGGTCCTCCCATTTTTCACTAGATAACTGGTCTTGTAAAAAATCAACCAAGTGTGATAAGGATTCCAATCTATTAGCATTAGTGGGTTGTTAAACCTGCTAGTTATGCCACCAAATGAGGATATGGTGGGTGCGTGGGTGGGGGGGGTGGGGGAGCGAGGGGGGGGGGGAATATCACGCCCTTTAAAGGTTTTAATAGAGATACCAGGATTCTCAATCCTTTCATGTTTACAACATGATTAGATTTTTCATCAAATCAGGGTGGAGTCATGCGCAACTTCTGCTTCGTCTCCAAACCTCCAATAGTCATGATAGTCTTTGGGTCCATCTGATTTGGGCCCAAGGTATATTTCTCATTACAATAGAAGGGAAGACCCTTGGAAATTATTCCATACATACATTTGTGCTGGTCAAAAGTTAAAAATAATTAGAGTTTGTCTATGGTTGATTAGGGTCAAATGTTAAAAAAAAATTAGAGTTTGTCTATGGTTGGTTAGGAGTGCGTTTTTGGGTAGGTTAAATGGCTCTTGTTTGTTTCCGCTTAAATTTTAGTGATTCTAGATTCTGATAATGTAATTTATACTCTCAGAATCTATAATTTTTAAAATTTAAGCTGAAACAAACAGAATCATATATAGATCCCGTTTGTTTCAGCTTAGAATTATGAGATTTTAGATTTTAGCAGTGTAAGTTATATCATCAAAATCTAAAATCTCATAATTTTAAGTTGAAACAAACGGACACATAGTTTGAAACAACAGTTCAACTTCCCAGAATTGTTTATGGCTGCTAGGATCTTGTTTATGGCTTCTGGGCTCTTAGCAGTTAGCTTGCTTGTAGACTGAGGGTGTGTTTGTTTTCGGGTTTGGGTTTGTATATGAGACTTTTGTAATGATTGGACTGAACTGATAATCTCATTTAACAAATAGTCTTTCGTGTGAGAGATTAAATAAATGTGGGGAATAAATGAGTTTAATTAATCCTGGTTTTGGAATTGAATTTTTGTGTATTATTTTACTTAATTTGGAGAAATAGTCCGAAATAATCACAAAAATATTTTTTTTTAATTTAGTCCGATGAAAAAGTCGAATTCTAAATAATAATCCGATAGATTATTAATCCCACTTAATCTAGTCAGACAAACAAACGTGCCCTCAGAACCTTTTTTGTATCTTCCTTTAATCCACAAACAAAATTGCTCACAATATCTATTTCAATTAGATGAACCTTCGCTTCTAGTTTTCAAATATACTGTTGTATTTATTGATGCTAAAAATCTTGTTGAGCCTTATGAATTGGTCAAAAAGCATTTATGTGATTAACCGTCTCATATCTGCCATGGAAGGTTGACCAGATTATAGAATAAAATAAAATATTTAAAATTCTTCTCTTAGTTTTAATTAATTTTTTTAATGACGTGGACATTTTTTTGTGAGTTTCTTTTGGTTCATAGTGACGTGGAAATTCCATATCCTTAATTTTATTTTTTATATTACACGTATGCAAGCCACATCAGCAAAAATTAACCATGACTTAATCATTAATTGAAAGAAAGGTAAAAACAAGTTTATAAGTTTATCTACAGATGTGTGTGAGAGAGAAAGAGAGTAGTAGAAAATAGGATTAAAATAAATATTTGTCCATAAATTAACTCATAAAAATAATTTACAAATATAATTATAATTTTTTTGTTTTTATTTTATATAAAAAAATAATAAATAATGAATTAAATTTTACTGTTCGAAACGTAAATTTTGGTTGTGATTTAATTTGTGAGACACGACAACTATGGTAAATAGGGGATTCTAAAACCTGTGTAACCACGGGTCTCTTCAACATTTTCCAAGGACCCAATATCAAATGTTTACGCGGTATACGGATATACTCCGTACTTTTCATAAAAATGTAATATTTAGAATTTTGATAAATATTAATATTATATGTTTAATTGTAAATTATATATATAAATAATAAATTTTTTTTATAAAATTTTTAATGAACGTTTAGTTAAAGGTAAAATTAAAAGATTGTAACGATAAATTTAAGAGTTTATAGAATTATAATGAAAAATACTATGTGTTTGTACTCTTTTTTTCTTTTGGAATAAATCTTATCTTCCTAATATACAAGTATCCAAAAAACTCGTATAAATAATAGATAATGACACTTCAGTATGTATTTATTCTATTTTATTAGTATTAAAATTATTATCAAAAGTATTAAAATTATTATCGAAAATACTTATGCATTAAAGTGAAATTTTTCCGCTCAAAATGTACTAAAATGATTTTTTTCCTATAAATAAAAAATACTCGATAAATAATTTGAACAGTATAAAAATAATAATATATTTGAACTCCAACGTAAAACGGGTGGAATATAATCTCGAAGAATCCAACAAAAGAACAAAAGTTTGCCCATAGAATATAGTTTCTGCCCATCATTCTTGTGGGGCTCATAAATTATCAAATATATAAGCTGTCAGATTTGTTATCGGTGCAGATTGTCTCTGCTTTCAGCAACATTTTGTGGACTATCTGATCACCACGCGCGCGCACACATGTATGTAATATTTAGTTACGGCTAGTGTGTTACATTTTGTTAACGAGAATCTTCTCTTTTTTTTTCTTTTTTTTTTTTTTTTTCAAAAGTCTAGTCATTCATTATTTGATAGAAATGATTTATAAATTGAGTAATTTCGTTTGAGCTTCACTTTATTCAGAAAAATAAGAATATTCTGTCCAAGAAATTGAGCTCTGCAAATATAGTGGATATATCTGAAATCGGTTATCAAGGTCAAATGTTGCAGTCTCTTGAAATTAAACATTACGTTATTAAATTGGTTACCGACTTTAAATAAACTATTTTGAAACTAGAATTGAGCTTATTTCTTATTTTTAATATTCATGTGTTGGTTTAAGAGCCAACATGGCACGCTAGATCCTGCCACGTATTCTCGCCTTCCCAAGCAATAGGCTCTCTCTCTATATGCATTCCAGTCATTTCCTTCTGTCTTCTTCTTATTTGCCAGTAGCAATTACTATTATTTATTGTACAAAAATATTTTTAACAACTATTATAACGTTTTATCAAAAGGAAAATTGAATTTATAACCTTGCATAGTCGTAGTTAATGTCATCCGAGCTACGTATTTACTATGCAAAATATAAAGTGCTACTCTTTTGTTTTGTTCCTAAGTTCCCATACCAGCCAATTTATTTCTATTTCCGAAATATATTTTTATTTCATCACGAAACAAATTTAAAAATTAGTGTGTAATGTTGCAAGTCCATCAGAATATTGAATTATGATACTTTCTCCATTCTTAAAGAATTATTGCCTGCATTCTTCTGCTGTTTGTTTATTCGAAAAACACTATCTAATTTTGTGGCATCTTATTGAAATTTTCCAGAAAAGGGTTAGTATTATAAATTAAACAAAACTTCTAAAAAGTGAAATCTTCATTCCAAATTCACATTACAGTTTTTTTTTTCTTTTACAATATATATATATATATATATATATATATATATGTATATTCATTTCACAATTTTAGGACAAAACTTAAGAATCTAATGTTACACTTGATTGGTTGGAATCTAATGAAATAAAATTCAAATGAAACTGGACTAAATGGGCAAAAGAAATATTAGAGGTAAAAGGAAAGACAATAGAACATAAGGAATTAATATTGTGTTTGGTCGCTTAAAATGAGATAGAAGTGAATAGAATAAATGGATAAAAGTAAAAACATAAGTAGAATCCTCAACACCCCCCCCCCCCCACCCCCCCCCCCACCAACACACACACACACACATCCAAGAAAAAATGATAGAATAGAATTTAACTCTTTCTAATTAAAATTTTTTTAATTTATAGCAAAATAAGAAATAAAAATTTTAAATGTAACTTTTTTTTAAACAAATTTTTTTGTCAAATGTAATTCTTTTTTTTTTTGAAACAAATAGAGTAAAATTATATAAAATTTGATAAATCATATATTTTTTTTCATTTTTAATACGTTCATACAATTAAAATTATGCAAATTAAATTCTACTAAAAATTATTAAGTACATTGGAAAAAATTGATGGAACAGAATAACGGAGAAGAGGCCAAGTTTGCAAATTTGATGATTCCCCTCCACCATCCACATAAATAAAGGCCTAAAGCCTATTTGTATCAACAACGATTGTCGGATAAGTTCCTCGTCTTCTCTATCATATTATCCTAATATTCTTCTTTTATATATTCTTTCTTTTTTCACATCCAATTCCACTTTATATATGTTAATTTCATTCCTTATAAGGAGGAAAAATTATGAAGATTATTTTCAAACACAAAATAAGTGCATGTTTAATCCAAGATTGAGTATTCCTATTACAAAATGTAAATGCAATAATTATTGTTTCATTCTAGGAAAAAAAAAGAGGTGTTCAACTGGACATATAAATTTTTATACACATTAATCATTTTTTATATTTCATAATATTTTGAAAAATTGCAACCGTACAGTTTGAAAGTTTATCTAAATATAAGGAGAAGTATTTTTATTTTTTTTTGAAATTTTTTCTAATGTTCAGTTCATATATTATAACTATATACAAAAACACATTTTTTTGTGGGAAAATATACATTAATATTGTATGGTTATAATAACGATGCTAGTTCTTATTAAAAAAAAATTCAAAAAAAAATTATTACTCATTATTTTTGTATGATCTTTCAATTCGTACGGCTAAAATTTATCAAATAAAACACAAAAATAATAAATGAATTAAGTCTGAGCTCATATTACCTTTAAATTACTTTTATGAGAAAGGTTATTGAAATTTGAGAAAATGGTCGCTCTAATATTGCTTTTTATATAAAATATGTAAACTTATTATTAATAATATTTAATAAAATAGTCGTAATCATCTTGATAAAATACGACAATAATCTCATATTTATTCGAAATTTTTTAATTTTTTTAACAATCATCTTCAAACTTTTTAATGATCATTACTTTTAACCGAAACTGCATCACTTAAACATAATTTTGTTTATCATCATCACAATTTGATTATTCAAACCTTTTCGCAACTACACAGAAAAAGACAATAGATTTAAATTTAAAAAAAATAAGAAAAAAGAAGCTCAATATAGACCTCATAATTATAAATAAATAATAATTAAAAAAAGCATTCGAACATTGACCCTGCCACCACGAATTACGTACAGCTTACGAGCTATCTTTCTTCTTCTTCTTCTCCTTTCTTGTATTTTTTACCCCAAACTTACTACCATCTTTATATTCCATATTTCTGCTGACTATATATATATATATATATATATATATATACTTGAGGATATATTTTCCAAAAATTTTTTAATTGTTTTAATTTGACAGCAATCGACAAAATATTTCATCAAACAAATATATTCCATCGGAACTAAAGTTTTTCTGGTAGTTTCATATCTCCTCCGACCCAAAAAAAATAAATATATTTAGCAGGTGTTTGGTAGCTCCTTATAAAAAAATTTAATCTAAAAACTGTTTTTATGCTAAAATACTTTATTGTCAAACACCCTTTAACTTTTATACTTCGTATTAGATTATAATATAAAAATACAAAGCACATTTTTTTACTTTTTAAAAAGTAACGTTTTGGCTTAAAAACTGATTTTAATTTGCAAGTTAAGAATAGTTTTGAATAGCACCTTGGATTTTGTTCCAAAAAGACAAAAAAGGTGAATTACATATTGGGTAGTAATTTTGGGGTAAGAGACGATGAACTTTGTATTTGTAAAATTCTCAAAAACAATTGATATACAGTAGGGAGTTAGTTTTATAATTTATTGTTGTTGTTGAATAAATAATCAAAAATAGAAACTTTCACCTTCCTTTTTTTTTAATAATAATTTATGAGGAAAATGCCCCTAAAACCTTAGAAAATTTATCTAAAGTTAATTTTAATTTTAAATATTTTGATAATCTAATCAATGATCCAACTATATAGATTGAAAAAGTTGATAAAAATATTAGAGCACACAAATTTTCACATAATTACATGATAATTTTGACATTTTGTATAGATTTAACAAATTGAAAAATCTAGACCATCGAATAATATACACAATTGTCTCTATTAGATAAAAATTTTTCACAACTTTAAATTTAATAAAATTTTATACAATAGCTTATTTTTGTATGTTTTTTTTATTCGTCGGATAAATTATCATAACATGTTAAAATTGAAAGTGATTTTAGATAAGTTTTTTAAGATCCATCTTAAAAAAAAATTCCTCATAATTTATTAGTTAGACAATTTTATGCATAATAAAATCTATAAAGTTATTAATGAGAATTGATTTAATTGATTAAGATAAGGGTGGTAATAGAATCTAAATGGTTCAGGATTTGCTCGGCTTTGATTCGAAAATTAATCGGCTCGACTCGAATTTAATATGAAAACAAACCAAACTTGATATCATATTTAAAGTTTTAATAAGTTAAACGAGTAGAATATGAGCATAGAGATATTCACTCAAATATATTCGTGAGTAATTTGATTACACTCTTTATACCAAAATATTATACGATATGCTAAAATAATAGGGCCACTTTTGTTCTAGTAATTTATTTAAGTGTAATATATATTTTGTCCTAATAATTCATTTAAGTATAATATATGTTGTATAAATTATTTTAGGAGTGATATTTATAAGTAAAATAATATATTATTACATATATAAAATGTGTTATAAAGTATGAAAATTTACATAAATATAATTTATATTTTGTAAAATTTATCAAATATAAATACTCGCGAGTAGTTCGTGAATAGCTTGAATTTGATTAGAGTAGAATATGAGAATTAAAATAATATTCAGTCTAATATTCGAGTTCGAATTTGAGTATGAAAAACTTTATTAAAATAGAATTTAAGCACACTAGTATTTGCTCGTATTCGACTTGTTTACGCTTCTAATTAAGATAAAAAAAAAATTGCATAGACGATCTAAATATTTCATAAATCTTTTTTTGATGTTTAAATTCAAAAGTTGTTTTCTTTTTGACTAAAACGAAAATACACAAACGTCATTGGCTTCTTAGAAATATATCTTAAATGATATGCAACGTGTACGTTAGGATAATGTTATGTAAATTTACAATTTACTTTAGCTTAAAAAGTTTAATTATATATATTTATAAATTTGTTATACATTTTCATATCAAAATTGCACAATAAGAATTTTTTCCATCCAAATAAAAATTCAAAATCTTAAATATACCTATATATTCCCAATATCTCATATTTAAATTCATTAAACTTGTACTTCCTCGTTGTTCAATAAAAAAAATAACATTTAAAAATTTGATAATATTAATTTTGCATGTTTGATTGACAATTAAATATGTAAATAATAAAAAAAATTCATAAAATTTGTTAAAAATTTTCAATTCAAGATGAGTTTAAAAGATTGTAATGATAAACTTTAAAATATATAATATTATAATAAAAAAATTATGTAAATATCATTATTTTTTAAAAATAAATTTATTTTTAAATGTTACTGTTTTTTTAAGAATGGGGAGAGTACATTTACAATTCCGCTCAACCTTTTCTTTAATTTTAATGAACGGAAGGGATATACCACAATTTATATGCGGCGAGAAGATTCTTTGTTTTCTCGGTCTACTGCTATTTACTGCCTTTAGTCTGTAGCTAGCGTACATGCCTGGTCAGTAGTCGGTGAATCTTCCCTGCAAATAATCCATCAAGCACAACTTAACCGGTTCTATTACTACTATAAATTCTAAAACATGAAAAAAGTCTATGGTATGTCTTAATTTTGAAATGGGAGGAGTTGGTTTATTATTTTAAAATTTTTTATTATAAAAAACTAATAACTCACGTAGATTCTTAATTTTTTTTTATTTTTTATTTTGGAGAAAAAAGTAATATTGTGTTTGGTTTGATAAATGGAATGACGTAAAAATATAATGAACTTTATATTATTTGTTAGTTTAGTTATGTGAAAGGTTCATTTTTTATTTTATTATTTTCTATATGTCTTTTTTTGTACATAAAAAGTCAAACAAAATTTTTATTCAAAATCTTCTAAATAGGTGTCTAAATTAATTTTATTGTCGTTCTAACATTTAATAAAACTGATAATGTAAAACATGTCTATATTGAGTTCGATGACTTCGTCACAAAAGTATATATATATTCTTTTAGGGTCAACAAACTACCTATTCCAAATTTGATATCAATCATGTTACTTCAAGCAAAACCTTATATACACTCGTATTTTTCTCTCTCATTAAGTTATGAAAAACTAAATAAAAATCTTATCTTAAAAATTCAAGAAAAGTCAAATAAAGATCTTATCCTAAAAATTCTATATAAATATCTTATCCCTAAAAATTCTCTAATGTTATTTTAATTTGGTTCAACACGACTTATCACTTTTACAATTAGAATTTAATTTATAATTAACTATAATTCTTATGTAATAAAACCAATCTATTTAGAGTTCTAGAATTTTTAATTTTTTATTGTAATAAAATATATTACAATATGTACTAAAATAATGATGAATAATTATAAATTTTAAATATTATAAAATAAAATAATTTTTAAAATTTGATTATACAAATATATAACTATAAAAAATACAACATGTGCTTGTCACGGGTAACAAAACCTGTTGATATGTATTTCTAAATACACTCTCCAAGATGGAGATTATTCAATCCACCACAACCAAAAATTTATGCACAATTTATCATTTTACCATACTCATACTCACATCATAATTTTCATGATCTTTGTCTTCTACCTCTATTTTTCTTCTTATTCAACTATTCCATTTTAATTTCATTTCACTCTATCCAACCAAATCATTTCTATGTCATTTCTATGACATTTCATTATGATTTGATAGAATGGAATGACATGAAAATTTCACTTGAAAGAAATTTTACATTATTTGTTAGATCATTTATGTGTAAAAGTCATTTATTTCTTCCCACAAAATTGTGTACTTTTAAATTCACACTCTTATATTGAGATTATCCATTTTATCACAATTAAAATTTTACACAAAATCAACCATTTATTCATTCTCATATTTTCTTCATAATTTTATAATTTGTATATTTCATTACCAATTTTCTTTATTCGTATGTCATTCTTTTTTATCCGACCAAACCAAGCAGAACATAATAATCCTTTGTCCATAGTTCTTCCAAATTTTGCAACAAAAAAAATGTAAAAAAATAAATAAATAAAAGTTTCTATATGCTATCATGATAATTAGTAGGACCAACATTTTGAGACATACGTCTATTGAAGAAAAGGGCATGATTAAGATGTAATCGGTGCAAATCAATATGTCGCGAAAAATGGTACACTAGTACATAAGATAATATATACGGAGTACATTGTACCGAAATTAATTATTGGATATAAATATTGAATTGACGCGAAGTGGTTGTACATATACATCATCGCCATCATCTAAATGGTGCATAAAAGTTGTACAACATTCATCTTCGGGAGAATGATGTACTTAGTTATTCAAGCCGATGTGCAACTAAGATTGTTAATATTATATTGAAAGATTATTGTTAAATAATATAAGCATTATTAGTATATCACACACGATGTGTGTTTTTCTTTTTTCTTTTTTTCGGCTGTGCAAATTGTGAGAGGTTACGCAAAAGAATGCTGGCCTTTTGTAGTGTGTGTGTATATATATATATATATATGTATGTATGTATGTATATAAAAGAATATTTAAGCAACTCTTTTCTATTTCTTTTAAAATTTGTGTTGTAAATACTAAAAGAATTATTGAATACTGAATATAGAAATGATTATAGTAGAATTTTAAGGCTAAAAACTTGTGAGAGTAATAGCTAGTATAGGAAAATAATGCAGTAACTTTTATTTTTGATATATTTATTCTTCTTTGATGATAGGAAAAAATAACTTCCATACATGATAATGTGTGTTTCTTTAATGTTAAATTCTTATTTTTTTTCTTAAGATAATGCAAGGAGGATGTATTCTCTCTATTTACCCCTGATTCAATTTTATCTAATAAAATACATCTGAGTCTTAAATAAAAAACTTATTAAGTATAACAACAAATATATCTTTAATGTTTGAATAGAGAAATAGTCTTTTCTAATAATAGATGCAATCATTCAATCATTGATTCAACTTTCGCTTAATTATTGATTTATTATTATTACTATAAATAAATGTGAGTAGACTTAATAGACAAAAAGTGGATTTAAATAAATTACCAACAATAAAATTCGACATATATACGAAAATCATCCATACTTAGGGTTGGAAAAAAAAATATTATTTTTTAAAATTAAATTTTTATCGTCCAAGATTAAAAAAGACTGTTAGATAAATTTTGGAATTTTTAAGTTCGCTATAAATTGTAATTAACGTAAATTCTCATATTTTTCTCGTCTGTCACAATTTGTACTGGACGAAAAAAATTGGAATAAAACTTTTTATATTCAGAATTCCTGATTCATCACTGTTGGTATAGTTTAAAATGGTTATGGTGATATATTGGTGAAGTGCAAGTTTAACTTAGTGATGTTCATGACAATGTTCATTAGCGATTTTAAATGGACAAATGATATATTTAGAGTTGTAATTAATGTGTTATACAAGAATATATGTGATTGAGGGTCTCAAAAGATTCTCAATGGCGATGAATGAATGAAGAAGATGATGAATACATTGAAAAAATTGGGGATTTCATTTGCTATAAATTGTGCTGAACGAAGTTCCCAATTCTTTTACGTCTATCACAACCTGTAACAAATGTAGAAAAATGAATTTTTCATTTGCTATAATTTGTGGTGACTATTTTTTTTTTACCTACACTACTATCTGCTACAATTTGTGATCGATGAAATTTGCAATTTTTTTAGGTACACTACCATTTTTGGCCAGTGGACATAGAAAAATTGGGATGTATGTCTACTAATTAATATCTCATTATCTTTTTTAATATTGAACGGTAAAAATTAGATTAAAAAAAAACAATATATTTTTTCAACCCTAACTGTAGGTCATTCCTTATATTTATATATATGTCTGGGTGTTTTGATAAAGCTTAATTTATGAATATTTTTTTATAAACTTTGTAAATGTAATGTTGACAAGTTAAATAGGCAATATAATTTTGTAGTAGTAGCTGCATTTCAATCACATTTAATGTCTTGCACCCACCCTAATAATTCATACATGCCTGCCCATTATCCACAACATATGTATTTATTACACGTGATTATAATTATATCTTTTTTACTACAACTAACTATATAAATAGCATACATAAAACTATTTGAAATACGTAACAACAATAATAACTATTTGAAAAATATTAAGAAATTCGAACTTACTTTTTTAAGTAAAAAGAAGCTTATGTTAAAATCAGAACTATATGCCAAAATCTTTTACATTTTATTATTTTAATTATGAAAATGATAGTGGTCCTACACACTAAAACCGAAACTCATGTGTTAAGTTTATGTGATTCGACTTCCCATTCAAATTTATAAGTTGATTCTATGAGGAGAAAGATAAACCATATAAATGGATTTATTTTGATATATGGTAGTCAAAACTCAAAAGTGGGTGATAACTACGTTTTCTTTTTGTGGAATTTCTTTTATTTGTCGCTCTACTTTATATTTATGGCAAATTATACAACTTGAGTGTTTTTATTTCATTTTAAGATGTTTATTTAAAACTAGTTTAGTTGTACATGTGAATACGAATATATTTGTGTCGTTTTATATAATTTTGTTATAATTTATTTAAAATTTATATTTTATTTATAAATTTTTTTGATCATTTGGACGTACTAACGAATTTAAAATTTATGTCAAAAATAAATATTTATATGAATATTTATATTGATTACTAAAATTTTTGTTCATATTTATATAAGTTTTGGGTCTATTCATGTGGATTTTAGTTAATAACTATTATATTTAAAATAAAATTACGGGCCCTTAAAATGAGCACAAAACAAGATACGAATTGAAGAAAATTTCTCAAATACCCTTATAAAAAAAAAGTCCCCTACACATTTGATTGGATAATAAAGTAAAAACACAAAAATAATTGGACCTTTCGGTTCTTATTCTTCCCCCATTCAGGGTACATAGCAACGTTGTTATATTTATGATAATTATGTGTTTGTTAGTGAAATTTTATTTTTTGGTTTTAAATTTTGATTTATCATATTTTTGTTCATATTTTAGTTATATTTATATAATTTATTTTTTCCTTATGTAGTTAATGTTTAGCTGTGATTATTTTTAATTATGTATTGATTGTATAATTTTGTTGATTTTTATTTGTTAATTAAATTTTTTTGTAATAGCTGGTGAACTATTTGGTGATTCTTATTATATGTTGTTACAAGAGTTTAAAGCGATGATTTTTTTATTTGATTACCATAAATTGGTTCTCAAAATTCGGTGTACGAAAACTATTCAAATAAAAAAAAATATAAGAAAAATATCTTATATCATAAAAGACAGAACAAAAATAGTAATTAACCTAATTGAGTAATACTGACTCAACTAATTGAGCTCAAAATAAGATGTTACTTTGAAGTTTATAGATAGATATTGATTTTGATTTGACACCGATTCAATTCTCTCTTTTTTAGTGAAGTGTTTTTAAAAATTATTATAAAGTCTCAAAAAAATACGTAGCATACTACCTTTATCCACTTTTATTTGTCATATTTGATATTTGTAACTTTATGGATAAAATAATCACGCACAATATTTAAGAATAATCTAAAAGTGTAATATTATATATCACTATTACATTTATTGCACCTCTTTAATTTTTAAAACATATAACAATTATTTTAGGAAAAGATAAATACTATTTTCATTTCATAATAATTATCATTTAACTTTTTTACATGTAGGTTTAAGTAATTTTTTTATATGTTAAATATTTTATCTTAGTTAAAAAATTTATTCATATTAATTTTTATTTCAAATATTTATATTGTTAAAATTTTTAAAATTAAATAAAATATTTAACTTATAATTTTTTATCATGCCTAAAAGTAAAACGACAATTATTATGAAACAAAAGGAGTAAGTTATTTTACATCAACGTTAATTACAAAATAATATTAATATGTGCGACAAATAAAACAGGATGGAGTATTATGATCAACTAACGTGTTAATGCTTATGTATTATTAGGGACAAATTTAAGACCCGACATTCAATACTTCTAAGGCTTCTGGTCTTTATAGAAATATCAATTATGTTTTTGTTCTTATTTAAATTATGTTATTTTATACTTTCTCTATTAGCAGTTTAACTCAATTTTTTTGTGATTTATGTTAAACTTCGAGAGTAATTAAACATGTAGTTTATTGTGATTTGGAAATACTTTGCAAATTTCATATTCAATTAACTAAAACATTAGATTACCCTATTTTTACTTAAAAATGAGTAGGAATACTCCTAAAATTAAATAAAATCCTTAGTTTTTCATAAATACCATATGGCCAAAAACTTGGAATAATGTAAGTGATTTTCTATGAAAATTTTGCTACTTTCACGTGAAATTTATCGGCAAAATTTGGGAATCTCCACCTAGCTCTTTATTATAAGAATAAATCATTAAACTAAATTAAAAGAGGTAGTTTACCGTTAATTGTCATTTTCAGCTAAAGAAATCTCACTGCCTGACACTGAAGCTATAATGATTATTTAATTGAGCAAATCACGCATTACAATTAATTAAACAATAATAATAAAAGAATACTAATCTAGTAGTTGTTTAATAAAATATAAGATAAAGTTAAAACTATTTTGCAGCCATAAAGTTCGGCTTGCTAAGCATGTCATTGTCATATTATTAGATTCGTTTTATCTTTCGAAAGTGGATGATTATTTTTGTTTAGAAATATAATGGAAGTTCATTTAAATTTATTAAATTCAATTATTAATAGGAAATTACTAAATTAATCTCTTTTTTTAGTTGTCTTTTGATTTTTTTTCACGTAATTTTAAGTGAATTTTTATATATATTAAATATTTTATTTTATTTTAATTTCATATTCATAATAATCTTTATTTAAAATATTTTTTTATTAATTTTTTAAAAATTAAATAAAATTTTTAACATGTCTCATTTAAGATTATGTATATAAAAGTCAAACTATAACTAAAAATTGGAGAGAGTATAAAATTAATACCGTATCTATCACTTTAACTACTTTACCAATGATTGTACAACTATCAGGTTTGGTATTTGATGTCTAAATTATGCATGGACCAGTAACATGTGGATTAGAATTATTATAGTTTGGATTGTAATTAAGTTGACGATTTGAAGTCTCTTTTCGTCATATTGTCGGACATGTTTCATTTTCTATGAGATGAATTTTGGTGACATTCATTTCATTTGATAAATATTAAATTATGTTATATTTTTCAGTGAATTTCTTTTATAACTTTTTCATCCTTTCGAGACATTCACAAAAAGGAGTACTAGAAAGCAAGTACATAAAAGGTTGTAACGTTTTTTTGTTTTTTTTTGTTTAACTAGAAAATTAGATTGAAAATATTTATTTCAAATTTAGTTATACTATAAAAAAGAATAATTAAGAAGACTTGAACTTTCAATAATATGTTGGCAACTCTTGTAACTTTAATTTAATTGAAAATTAGTTGAATTGAATTATAATTTTTTTTAGTACAAAGAAGTTTAGACCGAAGGAAGGTAAATTAAATTGAAACGAATTGGACTAAATTAGTTATTTTATTTTGTTATACGCTAAATTGAATTTTAGACGAGTTGAATTAAATTAGATTTCAGTTTTCATTTTTGTTTCTTTAAAAAAGAAAAAAAAAACCTGGATTGGAGAGGATACCCGATCTAAGAGACTAAGATCAATATAATTGGCGCTCTTAATCAAATGGGAGAATTTGCTGAATTTACGGTTAAATCATTTAAATTTATTCACATAATTTATCAAGTTTATTTAATTTAAAACAGACTCCGTTCATAGGCGGAATAAAAAAAAAATGGTAAGTATATGAATGAATGGGGAAATGTGTAGTGAGTGCAGAAAACACTGTTTCCAACACATACCGTCAAAATCAAATTCGTCCCTTTGCCCTTATATTACTAGTCCCACAGCTCAAACAGCAGAGAGATAGATAGAGTAGCAAAAAAACAGAAAGGTTTGGATAATACAAAAACCAAGAGAGAGAAAGAGAGTAGAGAGTAGAGAGTAGAGAGAGAGTAGAGAGTAGAGAGTAGAGAGAGAAGTACCTTATCTTTTTGCCTGCATAAGGACATCTTCCACTAGAGGCAAACTAGTGAAACTACAAACCAGAGAGCCGCAATATATATTTCCTCCCCATTTCAGTAGATACCGCACAATTTTATTTTTTTTTTACAAAGATTGCGGCTGGCTCTCCTGGTTTGGTTAAGTCTTACGTTTTCTCTATACATATACATTTTATATGTGGTTCTGAATGTTTCTAGAAAGAATCTACAAAATTTCTCAATTAATGGCTGCTCAATGATTTTTCACCAAATCTGATTTCTGATGTCAATTTTGTCAATTTGCAGGTCTACTGCGTATTGAAATTGTTACAGTGAGTTCTTTGTTGCTCTCAATTATTTGCTTGAGTTTGGCAAGTTTAATTGTATGATTTAGGATATTGATTTTTTTTTCTTTCTGAATTGCAGAGGCTGTTGAAGGAAATGAATCACTATGTTCCTGATTTTGAAATTGAAGAGGACTCTGTTCGTACACCGACTAGATCAAAAAAATCATCAATGTAATTTTCTTATCCGATTTGTTGATTGAAAGTGAAATTAATTAATTTTAGATGTTTGGTAGTAATGAAAATTTTCAATTACTAGGGCTGATGAAGAGATAATGGAGCTGCTTTGGCAAAACGGCCAAGTGGTGGCGCAAAGCCAAAACCCGAGATTTCTGAAGAAATCTGACGGCGGTGCAGTCTCCGAGCAAAGAGAGATCCGATTGGATTTAGAAACCGCCGTCACTAATAATCAATTGTTTATACAGGAAGATGAGATGTCGTCTTGGCTTCACTATCCTCTAGAAGATTCTTCTTTGGACCGAGATTTCTACGCCGATCTTCTCTATCAACCCTCCTCTTCCGCTCCAATCGCCGCCACTGTTTCCGGACCTACGAGGCAAGATGTGGCAACGGCGAATCTCCGCCCGCCGGTGCCGCAGTTGCTGAGGCAACCTAATTTCTCTCTCTTTTCGAGGTCTAGGGAAGGGATTGATCAATCCGGACCGTCGACTTCGAATAAGGCGAGAAAGGAATCGACGATTGTGGACTCGAACAATTCGCCGTTGGCGATAAACGTTGTGTCCTGTGTGACGGATAACGCCGTGCAGGTGAACAGAGGTTGTTCCGCTATTACAGCTGCCGCGACGCCGACTGAATCGTCATCTCCAGGCGGCTCAGCAGCCAGCATCAGCGCCGGTAGCGCCGAGCCGTCACTTAAACCGACTACCACTGCCGGCGGAGCCACGACTGCGGTGACGGATAATCGGAGACGGAAAGGAAGAGAATCCGCCGCGGACGACAGCGAGTGTCAGAGTGAGGTGCGCAATAGTCCACACCACTTGTCTCCCTCCACATGTTATGCTAATGCACAGTAGCAGTAGTATTAGTTTCGTTCTAACCTGCACAGGTTCCACCACCTATTCATCATTTAACGTGCGCATTCGCCCATCACTTTTGGCAACAATATATTCATTTCTTTCAGGGTCTCAGTCCATTGAATGTTTTTCATTTTCTTGGGTCTTCTTTGCCACGTCACTCAGGGTATCCACGTGGCAATGAATAAGCTACTCTCTGTTAATTTGCATGGACGCACCGTTCCTGCCACGTGTGGGCCTAGATACTAGTAAAACTGTCGAAACAACTTCATGCATACAATGAAGTGTATGGCAACACAAACAAATTGTTAACAGTAGTATCGTACTATACGGTGAGTGAACTGTGCATATAATATACGGAGTATATATATATATATATATATATATATATATATATATATATATATGGAGTAGTTTCAAAAATTAGAGAAAAACGTTATCCTTCCGAAAACATTCTACTGTGCATATAATTATGGGTTCTACTGTGCTGACCGGATTTTTTTTAGCCTACCAAAATGATTTTTTTTAATTTTAATTCATATTTTGTAGTCTATAACAATTTAAACAAGTAATTTACTTATTAACATTACAACAAATTCATTAAAATAAGTACACAACATTTGAAGCATAGATTTTTTGGAATAAATGAATAAAAATTGTTAAAATTGTTTATCTTATCTTATTAGATATTGTATTAATTTATTTTGTGGAGTAAATAATTTTAATAATTAGTTACTAGGGTCATTTATATATTTAAAACATAGTTATGACTTAATTTAATGGAGTAAACCAAAATTTTAAGTGAGTGTATATATTAAAATAAAAATTCGGTTCAAATGGTTTAATCATCTGCTTAACCGGTTGAACAACTAAACCTGAGTCAGTTTTTCAACTGGCCCGAACATGATTCATAACTCTGATTTTAACATTATCTTTCCAGAAAAAGATACAAACCGAGACTTCTTGCATTTTAGTATAAAACTGTAGAATATAATAAATTTTGCATCCATCTTAACAATGAGCAGAAGTTATCAGTTTGTGTTTTTTTCAACAATAAATATGGGAGATTAACTTATATAGCAATAGTATGGTCCCTAACGTTTTGAATGATATAGCTTGACCTTTGTAATTGTTTACTGGTAAAGCTTTATCTTCTTTTGATTATGTTTTTCACTCAAAGTTTGTTTTATACAAGTCCTGGTGTGTTCTATTTCCTCAGGATGTTGAGTATGAGTCCGCTCGTGCCAAGAAGCAAGCTCGCGGTTCAACATCGACAAAGAGATCCCGTGCTGCAGAGGTCCACAATCTCTCCGAGAGGGTATATGTCTTATCCACTTGAGTAATTTTGTCGTATATCACAGTAAAATCTTTGAATCAAGTTAAATACTTGTCAATGTTAACTCAGTGAACGTATTTAACCTCATACAGAGACGTCGAGATAGAATTAATGAAAAGATGAAAGCTTTACAAGAATTAATACCTCGGTGTAACAAGGTTAGACGATTTTGAAAATGTTCATGTTTGCTGATGATCTTTTAGTAATCTACAAATTAGATGATTCAATAGAAATCTCTCCTTAATTTCAGACAGACAAGGCCTCAATGTTGGATGAGGCGATTGAGTACTTGAAAACGCTTCAAATGCAAGTGCAGGTACGTTTGTTTTCATTTTTTTTTTATAATGATTGTTGAATTTCTTATATAGACTTATTTCCTTTACTGTGATTGTTGCGTGTATGTTTGTCAAATCCCTACGTGAAATTACTCAGCTGGGTAACAGCATGCTGGGTTTCAGCAAAACTTCTATTTTGGTTTAGTCATATGTGTTGTTTCTGGAGGAGTTCCATATTCTGATGAATACGTGATTATGATTTTCACTTGCCCGATTTCTTAAACCTTGGTAAATTGTTTTCAATTTATGCAATTTCAATAGAAATAACTGTAGTTCTTAGCAGATGCTGTCTATGGGATGTGGCATGGTACCTATGATGTTTCCAGGGGTTCAGCAATACATGCCATCAATGGCAATGGGCATGGGGATGGGCATTGATATGGGAATGAGCCGCACGATGGTCCCTTTTCCATCAGTTCTACCAGGAGCAGCATTGCAAAACCAAGCTGCAGCTGCTCAATTTGCCCCAAGGTTCCCTATGACGGGCTTTCACATGCCATCACAAGTTCCTCCGCCTGATGCATCCAGAATTCAAGTAACCAACCAGCCAGATGTGATGCCAACCCCACTTGCATCGCAGTTGGCTAATCAGGCAAGAATGCCAACTTCTTTGCCCAATCAATATCAACAATATCTTGGTCTCCATCATGCCCAAGCCCAGGCACGTCTAAACTGTTACCTGTGCCTACTATATTGCTACAAAAGCATTTATATGTATAGTTTTCTTATAACTTGCTCTAATTGATACCTTATGAAGAGCAACTTCATCAATCCAACAATCCCCTAACTGAATATATATGATTGTGGTTAAATAATACTCCTTCCCTTATGAGAAACGATTTACTTTTCAAAAAATTATCTAATACCTATTGCAAAATCTTATGATTCAAATATAATCATAAAAATGATTCCAATAAAGAATTACGACACAATTTGTAAATTATTTTATGATTTTCCAACCTAATGCAACCTAATACAAAGTCACATTTAATTCTTTTGTGGTACAGAGAAGTGTAGAATAACATGTGAAAAATTATCTCTTTATATCTGGTAGTCTGTGTGTTACCCAATCTCATGCTATTTTATGTGGCCATATATCATTACTGAGGTCCTTCATTTCTCTCTACAGAATCGACCGGTGGTGCAACATACTCCACCTAGCAAGCCAAACGGCGATAGAGAAGATGGAAATCCTGGTACTAGCAAATCAGGTAGGTTAATTAAATTGATAATTGTGTTCGTTACTGGTAATATATGTTCGATTCCTCATAAAATTTCTAGACTAAACGGTAAAATAAAAGAAACGCTCAATGGAGTTAATCGGTGCTCAGCCACATATATATCTTCTGCACACTCTTATCATTAGGTTGCTTGTTCTATTGGAAGTTTGGATTTGATTTCAGTAGACCTTTACTCACTACAATAATTGCATCTGCAGGTTGATTTTTGGGCTGATCAGTGTAAGGCGTTTGGCCAACTCAATTTTGTACTGAATGAGAACAAGAAGAATCTAGGGAGCAATCTTCACAGGCTAAATTACATATAATTTATTATGTGTAAATATTACTTATAGATGTTCTTTCTGTTATCTATCCCGCCTCGATTAATTATAACGTCCTGTTTAAATTTAATGTAAAGGGATGTTGTTCAAGGTCAGGAATTTAGGTAATGATGATCCCAAAGTTGGGAGGGCCCAACTGTTATCTTTTACTTGAATGACCCTAGCTCATTGTATACATGTTTAGAAGACATTCACATCCCACAAAAAGAGTTATATTTGAATCTTTATGTATTATTAATATTACATGTTTAATTGAAAATTATATGTTTAAAAAATATTTTTATTTGATAAAATTTATTATAAATGTTCAATTAATGATAAAGATAAGAAGATTGCACTAATAAATTTTAAAAATCAAATATATATTGCATTACATGGTAGAGAAGACAAACGAGACATGGAAGTGGGTTGCAGAATCAGAGACCAAGATCAGTTGCATGGTAGAGAAGAAAGATAAAAGAGGAAGTTGACTTGGTGTTCAGCAGACGTCGGAGTTTTCGGCGTGGAGCGCCCAAGGTTTTCTTTTTCTTTTCTTTTCGTGGGATGTTCATTTTGTCAACTTACAAATGAGTTACAATGGGGTTCATCTCCTGTCACTCTCAGTTATCGTCTTCTACTTCAATTGTCTTAAGGGCTAGTGACGAAGTCAAAAAAAAATTTTGGCACCAAAATTTACCAATATATGTCATCATAATTCACAATTGCTTCACAATTGTCTTGGACGATCTTTCATATGTTGAAATCGTCTAAAATAATTATTTCATTATCAATAAAATTATCAAACACATCAAATTCAATATACGTAACCAAACAATCATTTATCAAATGATTTATAATTTATTTGTGATTCTTTTTTATGTGTTTGAATTTTAGATGAATAAAGAGACCATTATGTACAGAGAAGTAAGGGAATTAATGAGTTTTGGTAAAAGTTCAATTTTTACCTTTACATGTTATAAAATTTATAAACACTAATGAATTCAATATATATACTAAGATTTATATTTTTTTTTACCTAATACATATATAATACTTAGCCGGAAAAAAAATTGAGGGGTGTCAATTGAACCCACTCCCCACCACCTCCATTCGTCCCTGCTAAGGGCCAGAAGTTTCTCTGGCAAAAACATTAACACAGCCCTTCCATAGCTGATAACTCCCTTTTATTATTGTTTTATACTTTCCTTATAATTTCATGGATTGTATTTGGGCAAAGAGACAATTATGGGATAGAGTGCTCTTTTTAAACTATATCCATTAAAAATGTATAGTCCTTCAAGCATGACAATGAGATGGATATGGGATAGTGAAGACAGTTCCCAAACCTTAAGTTTTAAAAACACAGTCTCCACTGGTCGAAAATGTATAATCCCTATGCATGATAACGGGTTGAGTATAAAACAAGAAACAGTTCCCAAACCATAACTTTTAAAAATACATTTTCCCGAAACTCGCCCACAAACCCTTTATGTTAGGCATGACAGCATGACAAATGGATATGGGATGAAAAAACCGTTCTCAAATCCTATACTTTAAAAATGTATAGTCCTTCATTCTCAAACCCCATCTTTTAAAAATGCATACTCCCCCAATCCTCCAAACTCCATTTAACGGGTTGGAGTTGGATAGAATGCGTACTCCCCCCAATGCTTCAAACCCCTTTTAACGGGTCGTAGTTAGATAAGATTAGAGAGTAAATCAAATATAAGTATTAACGAATTCAAGTGAAATGGTATCCGATTTAAACATTTGCAAGATGGTACCGTTCCGGCAATAGCATACAACACATCTTCAAGATGATCCCGGAGACTTGTGTAATCTGAGAGTAAATGTGTAAACACGAGGCTGAAAGGATGTAGTCTAGCGAAAGAATATAGTCTAGAGAAATAAGATGGTATACCCATCAGGCAAGGCTCATGAAAACAGAATATGATCCTCGTGGAGAAAATGTGTAAAGTACTTTTTCATTTGAATTTGTACTTCCAGTGGCATTTTCCTAAAATGGACTGGGTCGAACACTTGTACGTTCATACAAGTTACTTTAGCATAAAAAGAAAACATAGGTCATGTTCTGCTCTCTTACCATCCTTAATTGTCTATTCACCAAAAACACTTGAACAGTGGGTACAACTTGATCCTGTTGATGCAAACTTGGTGCCACAGTTAACTTAAAACCACAATTAACTAAAAACACTTGAACAGTGGGTACAACTTGATCCTGGTGATGCAAACCAATTAGTGTCGATTACAATTTACAACAAATCCAGGTAAACAGCCCTTCAACTTGGAGCATTCATTAATAAAACATATACGATGACTTGATAACGAGCACCGAGGAACAGAACATTGATTTTCCTTTGCCACACATAATGATGACCCATGCCGCTGTTAGACCTAAAAAAAGTGGCCTTTGAAACTAGCATATCCATTCGTTCTAATCATTAATTCAATCGGAAGCAGATATCAAGTCAAGAAATTCATACAAACACATTTAATGAGAAATTGAAACTCTTTGTGAGCTGTTTGGTTACAAGTAGAAAGGAAAGTTTTTAAGATTATGAATACTAAGATTTAACTGCTGTTTCCAAACATAACTTTCCTCCACTCATAAAGGATGGTTATGTTTATGTTTACATCGAGAGGTGAGAGCTCATATGAAAGTAATAGACAAATGCACCTGCATTCCAAAGAAAATTTTCACATATAAAGCCCTTCAGGGACTCCCTCTTTCTTCTTGAACATCACCTTATCTTTAGCCTTCTTAAAATCCGCATGCATAACCTGAAAACAAACCGGTCTATATTTTAGCAAACAAAGTCTACCAAAGGCAAACAATTCAAACTCCTGAAGAATATTCAATCTCTGATGGCCTTGTCACACATCAGGAAGCTATTTTTAATTCAATGTCCAAGTTTTGGGTTGCATCACTCCTCTTGGTTCATATAGAGGTAAAAATATCCAATGATCATAAATTCATAATTTACATACTGCTAAAAGGAATAAACATGTCGACATACTCTAGCCAAATAGATTATCTGAGTTATGTATCCTTGTACTATGTTTTGAAAAATACTGTTCAACGCAGCAGGGCAGTATAAAAATATAAAACCACTTCTCCATGTGTTATGAAAACTTGAAATGTGTGAGCACTTTGCATGATTCTAAATAACGTATGGCATAAGATATGAAATAACAATCTTTGCATGTCTTCCTAAAAACTTGAATCATGAAAACTGTACCTTCATACGACGCTCTCTTAGTGCAAGCAAACCGGCTTCAGTACATATTGCCTTGATATCAGCACCAGAAAACTCGTCTTTAGTCATAACAAATTCTTCTAAGTTGACATCATCCGCCAATGTCATCCTAGACGTGTGAATCTAAGTCCGCAAAGAAATTTGAATAAGTGACCGCAGGCAAATTATGATATACAAGGCTGGTGATCATAAAAACTATAGTTCAGTTGACAACTAAAATATACCTGAAAAATGCGCCTCCTAGTTTTAATATCAGGGAGAGGGAATTCGATCTTCCTATCTATTCGTCCAGGACGAAGCAATGCAGGATCAAGGCTTTCAATTTTGTTAGTGGCCAGAATGACCTTGACATCCCCTCTTGAATCAAAACCATCTAATTGGTTCAAGAGTTCCAACATAGTCCGCTGAATTTCACGTTCACCCCCTGAATGGGCATCATATCTGTAGAGAATATTCATATAGTTGATTAATAGACCCTTCAACAGTACAATATGCATAACAACATTTACACACTCACCTCTTTGTACCAACAGCATCAATTTCATCAATGAAGACTATGGAAGGTGAGAGGTCGTCAGCAACCCTGAAGAGTTCCCTCACCAATTTTGGACCATCGCCAAGGTATTTTTGGATCAATTCACTTCCAACGACACGCAAGAAGGTTGCTGAAGTAGAGTTTGCCACTGCCTGATAAAACAGAAAAGTGTCTTTGAGTACAAAGAGTAATGATCAGCACAAACAAATTATACCTTAAAATATTATCAATCAAGGATTCTTCACTTCAGTAGGAGGCCTAAATAGGAGAAAGATCACTTGATTCACATGTAATGAGATGTAAATGGGATAAATCTCTTTATTTTATATATAAATAGATTGGGCTGGATAAATGGGTACCATTTTCCATCCAGTCCTGTCTATGAATCATATCCCGCACGCGCGAGCACACACACATATGTATAACAAATCTTATGTCGCCAATAAGCTCTACCTAGTGGTATCATCTCATCTCTTGACAAAACGATGCACGCAAGATGTGCGTCTGTTTTTTTTCAATGAATGCGCCACTAGATGCCCACATGTATACATAATGGCAAACGAAATACATAATATATGCTGCTCACCTTCCAATTATATAGAACCCTTGGAACTATTCATTAAGTTAGCTGTGCCTTTCTTACAACTTACGGTAGAAGTATAGTTACTCTCAGATGAATAAAGCAATACAAGGCAAAAAACAAGCAGGAGATGAGCCTTTCCAACTCGCATTTAAGAATGACAAGGGATTTAAACATCATATATTTACACCTGTAGGTGACTCGGGAAACTTTCAGCTACGAAGATGTGAAACTACTCCCTTTGTTCCATATAAATGGTCCAAACGAATTTAAAAAAGAAAAGGTGTTCACACTTTACTGTTAAACTTCATCAACCCAAAATCAGATCAGAAAACACGAGTCTGCTGTTAATGTTCATATATAGGCAAAGGTCATAGTGAAATTTACAATCTGGCAGATTTGAAGCTACTCACGATGTTCATTTTGGATTTTGTTCCAAAATTAATGGTCCAGATTGAATTCTCAGAACAATAACTTCTTGATTGCTGGGGGAAAATTCATTGACATAAACCCCAGCGTTCAAGAGCACAAGTTTTGTGTATTAGTGTCTTACATTAAGTAGATAACCAATTTCTGCCTGCCAGGCATTAGCCAATACTTTTAGGTTTTACAGTGGCTTTTCTATATTACTCTACTAAGTAACTTTCATAGTTTAATAGCAAAGGCCAAGTATGGCACAGATATCTCTGTATTATGTTTGATAGAGATGTCTAAAGAAAATGAAAATCCACAGGAAAATCAATATATAGTGAACTGTAGTATTCTTCACCCAAAAAAAAATAAATAAAAGAACTTCACAATTTAATAACTGTTCAAAAGATGACTTATATTTTTTACAATTAGGAAGTAATGATGTTTCAAATATCAAGGTACAAGTAACACGATATTACATACCTTGGCGAGCAACGTTTTTCCAGTTCCAGGTTCACCATAAAGTATGACTCCTTTAGGAGGCTTGATGCCAATGTCTTCATACAATTCAGGGTGTGTTAAGGGTAGCTCAACAGCTTCTTTAATTTCCTGTATTTGGGCATCTAACCCACCTATATCAGCATATGATTCTAAGGGAGCCTTCTCAACCTTCATCACTGAGACCATCGGGTCCACATCATCTTGAAGCAGCCCAACCACAGAAAGAACCTACAAGATCATTAACAAATATGAACCTATAATAATTATTTCCATAATATGCAATCTAATAGCTCAAACATTAAGGATTACATGGAGCACGAATACTGCTAACTATATAAGAAGAAGGAACCAATAATTCCTTTCGTTTGGTCTAGACGTCATTTCGATTTACCACTACTTGAATAACCTTCAAAGTGCGTATATTTAGTAGTGTATCGAGGTAAATGCTAAATACCAAGTGATTCTACTTTGGAAAAGGACTATAAGATATATCTAGCAAGGATATGGAGGACATCCACCTATCTAAGTATGAATGTTAGCAAAACAGAAACTACCAGGTATGCAACCTGTCAAAGAACCGGAAAACCATTCATTTAGTCACAAGCTGCCTAATCTACATGTGAAAGAGTGAATTTCTAACAGCATTATCAACATGGATAAGAAAATTCAGACATAAGAAACTGAATATTCTGCAAAGTGTATTATGCCAATATGAATTGAACCATCACGCAACAATAACACGAAAAAGATGCTTTGATCAGGTGCTAATTGTTAATCACAACCATACACTAATCAGTTGTATACACTTCAAAACATACTACCCGATATGATGCGATGAATCAGCCGCCATTTAAGTGAACAGTACCCTACAAGAGCACTAGTATTGTCCACGGTCATCTGTTAAGGATTGCATACTTAGATAACTTTTTTTTTCTTTCTAAAATTTCCTTTGAGTAGATGTATAGATTTTCAAAACCATGCAATGTAAAAGAATTCTTCAAAAGTACAATCTTTACCAAATTCATTAAATCCTTGAGGCATGTAAATTCCTTGAATATTTATTAGCATAATGCCAGGATTAGACACTTGATCAATGGTGAATTGAACAAGAGATGATTGGTAAAACATTACCCCTTTCACCTCCCTGTTTGGAACTTGAGAAAGCCAATTTCCTTGGTCCCAAATCCTCACATAGCAGTTCATCATCAAATTTTATACCAAATCTAGTTAAGACTAAGCATCAGCTTAGAGCTCTACTACTTCAAGCAAATCAACTAACGAATAGCTATAAACTCAACCATGTTCAATGCTACATAATTCCTAACTGAACTTCTAAGTTCTCAACAACAAATAACATAGAAACCTAGCTCACTTTTCTGGCAGTTCATCCCACAGAAAATTATCAGTGCACCAGTAGCAAAATCAGCATATCTTATTATGCATAAAAATAGCACGTCCAGGCCCGAGCCAAGTGCCCAAGTCCCATTCCATCATTCATGCCTCACCTCAGATGAGGCCCAGCACCTTGTGAGGCACTAGGCATGAGACCCCATTGAGGCACGCCTTATTGAAACAAGGCCCTATTCTATTTTATTTTTTTCTTAAATACTCATACAGCCCAATATTCGTTCGGGTATTTAGCACATACATTAGGTAGTACTTAAGCTCTAAGTACTCACAACTTAATTAAGTACTGATGTACCGAGACTTTTAACAAAAGTTATTGTACACAATCTTTGTCAGGTTGAGTACTAGTAACAGTGCTTATCATCTATTGGGTAATTAATTGAGTACCCCTTACTAGTTATTGAAATACCAAACAATAAGTACACAGCTCTTCCCATCATCTTATATACCTATTGTCTGATAAATAAATAATTATACATTACTATTATAGCCTAATTAATATATTATACATGTGTCTTGCCTTGCATTGCCTCACACCCAAGCCTCAGAGAAACATCTGCACCATGTCTCGCACCTGAAATAACTATATATGATCCCCAACTAATCTACCATAAACAGTTGTAAATACCTCCTCAAAACATACTACATGATATGATATAATGAACCAGAAGCTATTGCAGCCGCACACTATCTCATGTGTAATTCTCTCTACAAGAGCACTAGTACAGTCCATGGTCATATATTAAGGATTAAAAAGTTAGACTGTGCGTTTTTTCTATTTCCTTTGAATAGATGTAAAGTGTTACGTAACTATGCATTGCAAAAGTATTTTTTAAGTGTTAGACCTTTTAACTAATTCATTGAATGTTTGAGGTTTACAAATTCATTGAGCATTTAAATGCATGACTATTTAAGACCAGCATTAGACAATAAACCCAAAAAAAAATAAAAGACGTTAATTAAATTGTCACAAACTAATGGTGACTTGAATAATGAAAAGATTGGTAAAACTTTACCCATTCCATCCTCCCTGTTTGCTATTTGAGAAAGCTAATTTTCTTGGTCTCAAACAATACAACATCAAATTTTAAACCAAATTTAGTTTGAGTAAGAATTCTTGAACTCAGAGACACTAATTTTAGCATATCAAAATTATGAATAGCTAGAAACTCAACCAAGTCGTAAGTTCCTAAAAGTGGCAATCATAAACCCTAAACTTCTAAGTTCCTCAACAACAAACAACATAAAAACCAAGCTCAAATTCAACGCAGTCCATCCCATAACAAACTATCAAAATCACTCGTAGTAAAATTATCGCACCTTATTATGCATCAAAATAGCACATCCAGGCTCCAGCTGATCCTTATCAACAAAAGACAAAATCCCAACATAATACTCAGGCCCAACCGAGGACGAAACAATGGCGTGATTCTCATCAATAAGCTCTTCCAGATTCCCCACACTCATCGGAGATCCACGAAGATCGTCGACTTTGGATCTATCTTCCTCGGTCTTCTCCTCTTGGGGCTTGAGCCTCTCCTGATTCGCCACGAACTCTTCTTCCATCAACAAGTAATCCTTAATCCGCTCCAACTTGAGCAACCTCAGCTTGCATTTAGTCAACGGCGTCACCGTCGGAAGCCGAGCCGCCGCCTCCGGTCCCTTCTGTTTACGTTGCTTGCGTCCCACCCTGGACGGTGGAGCCGCCGGCTCGAACTTCTTTTCCTTCTTGTCGCCGTCGTTTTTCCGATCACCGGACTGCCGGTTCATGCCTCCCGGAGTTCCTTGACCCATATTGTTGTTGTTTCTGTAAGAGAGGAGAGGATTTAGAGAGAGAGAAAGGGGTTGGGATTTTTGAGTGTTCTATCTTTCTGTTCAAGAAATTGATTAGGGGTTGAACGGAGCGCGCATGGCGCAGTGAGATGAAAGTCTTTCACGGGTTGGGCCTATAGGGCTTGACTTGATTATATGTCTAGTGGACAAGAACAAGTGAATTATTTTTAAGCCCATACAATTGTTTACAATTTTCACTACCTTAAGATTAAGATGTTCTATAAAAGGTGAATAGGAAAATAAGTGCGCACTCTCTTCGTCCAAAAAAGAATGGCTAAGAAAATTATTTTTTAAAAGTAAAATTTTATTATATGCTTGAGATGAGTCTATTTAACATTTTTTAAATATAAAAGTTATACTTATTATTCTTTTAAAGAAGAAAGTTGATCAACTTTAAATGATGAAATAGTTATTATGTAACTTTTTATTGTACTAAATCATTTTTTTTAGACAAAATTTTGTTATACTTAAAGACATCCTTTATGGGATGAAGGTAGTAATTTTCTATATTGTTGGATATTTTGAGTCAAACAGTGACATGATAAATAAAATTAATGTAATACTTTATATGAAAGTTTTAAATATAAATTATGTTATAATTAAAAATATATATATATATATTATAAAATGATAATGATCATATGAACTAAGTTAATATTCATTTTAAATTCTTATATGCCATCTGACTCGACAAATGAAAACATCTCTATAGATGCTACTAACTATATTTAGTCACATTACTTTGTTAGGTAGTTTCATATTCCCTTTTACCATATCGGTAACTCCTATTGATCACTTACATGCACGTACGTTCTTAATTGAATATTATCAAAAATTGTAGAAAGATAACCCAAATTTATTTTATTTTTTTATTTGAGCAACAACAATATTCGCTGCAAACTTGATGCGACTATGCATGAAAAGCCCCACAATTACTGGTGGCCATCGTGGCATACTCCTCGATTCTTAAAGAAAAGTTACATTTAAAAGAAAAAAAAATTATTTCAAAAAATAATTATATTTAATTTTTTTATTTTTTATTTTGAGATAAATTAAAAGAAAATAATTATAAACTTATAAATATCGTCCTAACTTATAATCTTCTAATATTATCTCTAATCAAACATTTATAATAAATTTCATGTAAAATTTTTATTATTTATATATACAATAACAATTTCAATTAAAAATATAATATTAATATATGTTAAATATCTTAGTTTTACTCTTTTTGGAACCTTCATCTCCTGCTAGATCACCATTTGTTTTGTAGTATATCGTAGTATGTTTATTACCAATTTTTTCTATATTAAAATATTAATAACGAGCGGCCTTTCTTCATCTTCTTTTTTTCCTTCCATTGAAGGATCCTAAGGAGTACGCTAAAGTGAATCAAATAAATTAAGAATTGTTTGGATAAAATAGTGCATTTCTTCCTCATCGACGTATATATCATTTTCTTCCTTCATTTCAAAATTGAAGATATATATATTTTTTAATTATTTTAAAATTAGAAATATATTTTTATTTTTGAACTATAAAAAATAATTGAGTTTCTTAAATATCATTTTATAAGTTCACTATTTCAATTAACTCCACTGTCTGGTGGTCTCTATAATACTCCTCACTACTATTAAATAACATAATAATATAAATATATTTGGAACATAAAAATTATTTTTAAAAATCGTTATTTTAAAAGTGTATCTCTAATTTTGAAACGGAGAGAATACTAATGTAATATATAAAATATAAAATTCTAACTGGACTATTGGTTAAATTTGTCATGGACACTTAAAGTGGTCAAAATTTCAATCATTGTAGATTATGTAATAGTACGTAGACTATATAATATAATAGTACTGGTAATGTAATTATGGATCGATCAATACGGAGTATATGAATTGATACGTGAATTTTTAAATGATAATATCCTTCAATGTAATAAAAGAAAAAAAGAATTATGGCGACTTATAGTAAGGACCTTGGTTTTTCGTAGATTAAAAGATTTTATTTCAAAGGCGGGGGAGATTGAGTAACTATTGTTGTACATGTACACAATTCAAATCTATGAACTTGCAAAATTATTTCAAACGTACTCAAAATTTATGAAATTTGTCGGGATATATATATGTATTATCAGATTCGATGACTTATTTTATACAACTTTTTTTCTGCCAAATGATAAAGAAGCTGAAGACATGTGAATAAAAATGGAAAATTTGACCAAATATAATCAATGTCACTGGTTAAATTAATACGGGGGTCCTTTCCCCGGTAGGTGTGACACCTCATCTCTCTTTATATCTAAAGGGTCGACAAAGAAAAAACTGAAAATTAATTGTATATGTATTTATTGAGACTATATTATTATTTGCCCCTTAAATTTTATTTTTTTATTTTAATTTGCACCCTAACTTTAAAAGTTATCAATTTGCACCCTATTTATGATATGAAACATTTTTTGTACACGTATCGAAATTTTACATAGTGATGGTTTATATCTAATATTTATAAAATGTAAAATTAGTTTTACTTTATCATTTTATTTAATCATAGAATCAACTTCCAACATTGTTTTACCAAAATTAAATATAAGTTTAGATTTTTTATACGATTTAATAAATTAATCAATATTAAATCTTAATAATCATGAGGTCAAGCAAAGCATGAACTTTATAGTTCGATTTGTAGGAATTCTTTCATTCTAAGATTTGTATTATAAAAATTATCTATTATTTTTTTAATTTCAAAATTAGAGATGTATTTTATTTCACACAAATTAAAATTTTGAAATTTTATAATTCAAAATTGGGTGAAACTTTTTATTTTTAATAAACTAGAAGAAAAATAATGAATTACTTAAAAAACAAAAAAAAAATTACTCTTAATAGTGAACATGAAAAAATGGGACGGCATCAAGTTTTGTCCAAATTTTATAGTCATCCACATGTTCGCTTGAATATTTAATATATTTTATAGTCATGACCATCCTTTAATAAATAGCTTTTTTTTCTTTTCCTTTTTGTTACAGTAACCTTTAATAAATAATTAGAACATCTTTTTTTTAAAAAAAAGAACCATGTATCGATGATGATTATGGATGTAGAAAGAAATATTGATAGAAATTCTATAGCTATAGTCGCGATTGTCGCTGTAGCAATAGGATGAGTGTTATTGTCAGATGAATAATTGGGAGAGTTGAATATAATTTTCAAAATTTTTTTTAATATAAAAATCACAGTACAATCTATAGATAAATTGTAAAAATAAAAACACAATAGATTGTATAAATCAATAAATAATGATTTTTATTAATTTTGAATATGAAATTTCAATAATTGATACAAGCTTCTTCAACTACTATCTAGAAAAATAATTTCTAACTTATCAAGTTATGAAAACTTACTTCTCAAAATTTCTTAGATTTTGTTGCGTTATTATAGAATGAATGAACTGAATAATCTCTCTCTTTATTTTTTGTTTTATTTTGTAATCTATATATAGTAATATGTATTTTCTATACAGCTGCTTTTGAACAATTTTAATGTTCGATTTTCAACAGTTTCTTATCTCTACTCTGTAAAAATATCTTTCTGTGAATAAAGATATTTATCGATATCTGTTGTGTATTGAGATGATCTGTTAGGTAATGCGATATCCCTACTTTTACATACCAACTTTCCAACATTTTCAATCATGAGTGACTCTGTTTTAGATCTTGATCGGCTTATTTATTTTAATTTAAGGCTCTAACCAACTTAGAGTCTATTGTAATCAGTTATATGTCATATTCAATATCTGCTGAAAAAGAGTTTATTTGCTGATGAATTTTGGTAAAGATCTGCTGTGGTAATCCATTTATTTTCTGATGACTTATTTATCCTCTAATCAATTTCGTCTTTAATACAATTTTTTTATTTGCGCTAAATCAAACTTCTACTTAAATTAAGACTCTTCACTGCATTAGAAAGTAACTTTAGTTTAGTCTCTTACAGTTTTAACAATAGTATTCGATAATACAATTCTTAGTCTCCGATAAACTAATTTTTTTGTCTCCGATAGGTTTGATTAACTTCGATTTGTCTTCAGTATCTAACAGTTAATGTGACGGACCCAAAAATCTCATATCAGACTTTGGGCACCGTTAATAATTGACAAAAGAAAAATAACATAATCCAAGCATGCATATCAATAAATAAGAGAAATAATAATAATTTCTATTACATTATCCCAAAATAATAATCTAACAACGGAAATCTTATGTGGGTCTAAACATCTCAATGATAATCTCACGTTTCACTCTTACTCTAAAAGTCATCCAAAGGAGGGTGATTACGAAGCGTTTGTAATGCCATTTTCAATTTGCCTTTATCAAAGAGTTCAGTCTTCTCACCATATCCTGTGAAACATTTAATAATAGTAAGGTGAACAATTTACACTCGCAATGATATAATCATGTATTGGGCGAGTCTTGAAAGATAGATAATTCATTAGATTTAAGTGTTTATGAGGTTGGGTAGAAACAATGCTAACACCTCTTGATAATTCAGAGAAATGTAGTTTTTAGGGTCCCGAGTGATAGCGAGAGATTTGACCATTTACTTAAAACAATATAAAATAATTTCACATACGCCTTGTAATCGCATCAATTTGGCACACGTGCCATTAGGAACTCCATATCAAATAGTATATCAACTGTCTAGCCTGACCACAATCTGATTTCATCATGATGACATATGTAGTCGATGCATAAATCTTTTATCTGTGAGTATTCAGTTACAGATGCCTCGGTTTTCGTCCCCTATAAATCCTAGGTCCAAGATGTCAGGCAAATGTATCTCATTAACCTTTAGTTGTCCACACGGATATACTTTACAAGTATGGGGTGAAAAATAAGTTTTCTACATCCGTATAGGATTTACTTTGGCGTGTTAATGAATTTGAATAGCTAACAACCGCCCAAAGAATACTTGATTCTAGTACAACATTTTTCACGTAGATTGGATCAAGGGATCATACGTTACTTAACTTTGAATAAATTGAAGCATGAATATTGACATAATAATATATTGGATACATTACATATATTAAAAGAATGATCATACGTATTAATTGAAAGAAGGTAGAGTGAATATATACTTGTCTTGAGTCCATAGTAAATCTTAGATTTTAATAATTTGCGTAGAAAACAATTCTGTAAAACATGCACATTCAATAATATGAGTAATTTCAACTTAATTACACATAAGGATACACATGCGAAGTGTTTGTATAGTTTTCAAGTTTGTGATTGACTAATTGAGTCGTCATTCGTTGAATTGAGATTCAGTTGAGACCGAATCAGAGTCTGAAAGATTTATTTTTTCGGATTGATAAGACGTTGTTCGTAGGATCGTGATAATTTAATTTAATTGTTGGAGGCCTTAGATTAATTAATTAATTTTAGCTTAAATGATTTTATTAATCATTTATTAGTCATCAACACTTTATTCCTTAATTATTATTTAATTGTTTTAATTAAACAATAATCATTTCTTAATTAAATCTTAACATAAAAGATTTATAGATCTTTTATCATTTATTCTTAAATTATTATTTAATTTCTTTAATTAAATAATAATAAATTCTCAATCAAATAATTTATTTCTTAATTACTTTTGACCTAAATGATTTATTGATAATTTAATATTTATTTAGAATTTATTTATTAATTATTTTAATTAAATAATAATTGATCTTGATTAATTAATAATCACTCCTCAATTAATTTTAGCTTAAAATGATTTATTAATCATTCAATATAAAATTTAGAGTTTCTTCCTTCATTATTTAATTCTTTCAATTAAATAATAATTATTTATAAATTAATAATTTGTCATTTAATCGTGGGAATTAAGAGACTCTTTCTTCATTAATTTATTTCTAAATCATAAAAATTTCAATCATGTAAAAAGTTAATTTACATGTCCAAATAATTATTCTTAAGTTACTCATTTATCAATTTAAATTATATACACATTTTTTTTTATATTTAAATTTGGATTGAGCCTTAAGAAAAAAAAATAAAATAAAAAGGGTTGGGTCGGATCCAGATCAAAACTAGATCGAATTAGGTTAGAACTAGGTCAGATCGAGTCAGAACTAGGTCAGACCGGGTCAGAAGTAGATCAAATTGGGTCAGGTCTGGATCGGTTTGACTCAACCCGATGTCATCACCTTTAACAAGTTAATGTTTAAATAGTCGTCGGCGCCACATTCGTCGGATCCGCAGCTGATCTCCTGGAAACACCACTTACGACGTCTGTTTGGTGGTGGAGGCACCACCATAAGTTTTGCCATAGGCGAATGTATTCCCGCCTTTCATGTCGTAGCCGGAAAGTGACTTGAGGGGAATTTCGTGGCTCGCCGCCGGCGAGCCTGCCATTAATGGCGACGAAACTCACTGCTAAGCTCCAATATCTAATTTCTCCACTATTCTTGACGAAACAAGCATGAATTTTAAAGAAAAAAAAATACCTAGGGTCACAATCATGCAATATATTTCAAGTTTTAACAACACAAGCGCAAGAAAATTTGAATTTTCAGTTCGAGTGGCCAAGCTTGAACAAACACCATTCTTGACCATTTTTAAAAATTATTTGAAACAAAATGAAGTCATGAACAACGGGAATGAAGTTCTCAAATCAATTTGAACAAACACGAACTCATCTTGACGAAATTTCAGTTTGAAAATTTAGGGTTCTTGAGTGTTTTTTATTTATTTCTTGAATTTTTATTTTTATTTTGATTAAACTTTAAAATTCAATATCTCATAAACTAATGATACCATGCACACGTGTTATACATGAATTTGATAGTGAAAAATTTATTATACACAATGGTAATAAGAAAACATAGTCATTAAAATATTATTTGAACAAACTTACTTAAAATTTATATAATAAAATAAGAAAAAAAAAGTCAATTACGGTAGAGTACCAACTTATTGAATATGCAAGCAAGCCCGAGTACTTCTCTTCTTCTTTTTTTTTAATAGTTGTAAATATAGAGAGTCGTCGAGTTTTCTCATGAGCACTATTTGTGTTTTTTTCTTTTCTTTTTTTCGGTTACTTTATTTATGAGCATTATTTAATGTAACTCATTTTGTACCATATCCAATTTGATATCTAGGTAGATTTAATGAAACCGTCAGATCTGTTTTTTCAACGGTTAGAGATGGACTAGTTCATAGATAATAAATAATAAATGCATGATTAATACTTACTACGTGGTACGGACTACATATCCAGTCTTGCAAATGCAGATATTGGCCCAAGACGACATTGATTGATGTTCCTAAGAGCTTTATAACGTACGGGGTGTAATATTTATTAGGATAATAGGATCTCACATACTCCGTAAATTACTTCTACCACCATATCTATCCCCACAAAAAATTGACCTTTCACCCCTTAGTTATTATGTGAAGAATTAAAGTTATAGAGTTTTTTTTTTAATTTAAAATTATGAAATTTTAGTTTTTATTTGTATAAATTATATTGTTATAATCTAAAATTTTATAATTTTGAAACCGAAACAAACAGGTACATAAATTCATAGTAATGAAAAAGTGCATTTAGATTGAACAAATGATAAAATGGGTAATAAATAAAAATTTAATATAAATTTGGTGAAAAGTAATAGGGGAGAAAGAGATGAGAATAAATGAAAAAAAGAATAACAAAAAAAAAAGAATTATTTCTCTTTTTTACTCACGAAATAAGATGAAATTAATTATGTAATGAACAAATTATTTCCCCATCCATTCTCATATATAGTTATCCAAAAAATTTGACATCTTTCTTGATAATTACATTTCATTCATTTTCGTACTCTTAATGAAGACACAATATAAACCTACGAGTTCTTTTTTTTCTTTTTTGTGTGTATATGTATCTATAGAGGATTAAGTATATATCTCAACAAAATAATTACAACCAGTCGTACAACACATGGCTATTAATTTGTCCTACTTCTTAATTAGAATTTTATACTAGTAGCATCCCATGTAAAAATAATTATGAAAATAATATGTACACAAATACATACGAGTGCTTATAAGTGAACCCCTTATTAGAATTCGATCATTAATTAGTGATCATGACTATAAATATATATATATATACACACACACACACATCAAACGTGCACAAATCTATTTGTAGTTATGAGAAACATGTTATATTGTAAGTTATATACTAAGGAGTAGTTAACTTACACTACCTACTAGTTAATTAAGAGTTACTATCATTAAACATTGATTAATCTATAAAAATAACAACTCAGATTAATTAAGACATTACAGAGTAAAACAGACACTAATTGAAAACAAAATGACTGATAAATCAACAGAGCCACGTGCCTAGCTGCTAGCTACGACATAATAGTAATTTTGATTGACTTAGACAACTAGGATAAACCCTAATACACCCAAACCCTAGTAATTAATAATTAATTAAAAAAAGTTGAATAAGTGAAACTAATTAACTAGCCATGCATGCTAGCTAATTAAGCTGCATGCTCATCAACTTCATGGAAATGGAAGGTTCCCTGCAGGGTTACCACCCACACCCACACCACCACCAACCGTGGGTAATCCACCAACACCACCACCGCCGCCAATGGCAGGAAAACCACCAACACCTGGTAAGCCACCACCACCGCCTAGGCCAACACCGCCACCAACGCCGCCAAGTCCGGTAGCCCCGCCTAGGCTTCCGGCGGAACCCATGCCTCCACCAATGCCACCAAAAGGCAAGCCATTGTTACCAATGCCACTGTATGTCCCAATCCCTCCATAGTTTATAATGTTCTTTTGATCACTAAGACCATTTTTGTTGCCATTTTTCGGCACAATGGTCTCTTTTTTCGGCACATCTCTAGCCGCAGTAGCCATGTGAGCTGCAGCTGCTACAACCACAAGTAACATGAAAGTAAAACAAAGCTTTGCCATCTTCTCTCTCTCTCTCTCTCTCTCTCACTCTCACTCTCACTCTCTCTCCTTTTCTTTTTTCTTTCGTATGGTGTAATGACTATGAAGTGTAGTATTGTAAATCCTTTTAAAGGCAAAAATGCGTAGTAGTTGACAGTTGAGAGCATTCATTAGATCAAATAAATATGTTGGCAGTAATATTTATAGCTTGTAATTATTTATTTAATATTCTCTGCATATATATGTTTTTAAGTTGTGGGTTTATTTTGTTTGATGTGGGGGGACATAAGTAGCAAATATTTCATTATTCAAACAATGTTTAGGAAGTGAGTCATTCGATCAGCTAATTAATTAACAACTCGTATAGGTTACATTAATTACGTAAATAAAACTAGGATTTATCATTTTCCAGAGTTATGTGTTATACTTGCAAGGTTTTCTTTTTTGTATCATTTTTATTACAGTACGCCACCATCTAATTAAACACTCACGAACGCTTTACCACCATTTTACTGTGTCATTATTATTATTATTATTATTCAATTATGTATAAAAACTTATTGTGTTTGTAGGATATGGGGCTATAAGATTTGAGTATTTATGGCTAAACTTTTGAGATATTATCATTGATTCAAATAGTAAATTAATCACATCAATCACAAAAGAATAATATCGATCATAAAAGTGTACAACTTGTGAGATACTCTAATTTGTAAATGATCTAGCTAATTTATGACTTGTTAATCTTTTGATCTTATAGTTCATAACAAAATCTAACACATTTGACTAGCTTAATAATGGAATATTTTTCTTAAGCTACTCGGGTTTAATTAGGCCACACTTAACACATACTTTGTTTTTCCATTGACGGAAAAAACATTTTAGAAAATGACAGTGGAGTTATTTAAATGAAAAATAATCTCATATATGAGATGATGCTTTCAAATCACATCATTTAAGTGATAAAAATCTTGTCATTAGTAATTTTAATAGGTTTTTTTAGTAATCTTAATATACTCCTTGACAACATCAACAAATGTTATATCAATATTACTAAATAGTGTGTTAATATTACTAATATATATATTAATATTACTAAATATTTATTTACTCTGTGTTAAACATTCTTAAAAAGTGAATTACTTGACTATCATATTAATATCACAATTTAATCGGTATGTCATTTTCCTTCATTAAAAGAACTCACCACATAACATGTGGTACCTGATCGAGTATTAGAATTATAATAAAATTAAAAACATATAAAAAAAAAACATAATGACTTGTTACTTCAGTTCAATACATAATGACTTTTTACTATCATCCTCTCAATGCTATAACGTCCACACCGGATCTGGATGGAATTGTCTCACCATGTTTTAAACTCAGCTCACGTTTATTATTTATTTTATTTTTCTGGAAAAAAAAAATGGCTAGGGGTTCAAGCAAAGACATACAGTGTGATGAATCATGAGCCTTTGCTTGGCCATTGAATTGAAGGCAGTACCAAATTCCCGGAGATGCTTTATAGTAGTAATAATAATTAATAAGTAAATATGTTCAGCTGGGTGGGCATTGGTTGGGTGAAAAGTAAATGCTAAAGTGTCCATCGTCAGAATTATATATAATACACTACTGTAAATTTCATTACTTCTCTGCTAGCCTCTTCCTCTTCTGACTGCTCTATATACTACATCTACCACCTTAATTCTACTTAAATAATTATTGTTCATATTATTTTGTCTATCTTCGTATAGTTAGAATTATATAGGTAAATTTAATCTTTTGTTGTATATTAAAATTATTTATTTGAATAAAATTAAATAAATAAATCAATCTTGTATTGGGTGAAAAAAATTGAATACGAATTATGATTTTATATCTTAAATATATGAAAGCATTTAAGCAAATGGTTATTTTTTGGTATAAATTTTTTAAAAATAATCTCTAATATTGTTTTGATAATTTATTTTTAAACCGAGTACAATTTATTTGAATCATGTACTCCCTCCATTCATATTTACATGTCTTTTTAAAGAAAAAAATATATTCTCTTTTATATGTCATTTTCAAGTTTTCATGAAATATTAATGATTTAAATTTCTATATTACTCTTTCATTGTTTTCAATAAACTTTTAAAGGATAATATTGACATTTTATATATTTTTTAGTCAATTGGACATAAAATTAATACACTCCTTAATAAGTATGTTTTTTTTCTAAAATAACATGTAAAAGAGAATGGAGAGAGTAATTTGAACATAAGAAAGTATATGTAATATATACTTTCTCCGTTTTTTAATAGTAGTTTTTTTTTACTTTAAATCACACAAATCAAGATCAATGACTAATAATCATAATGTAATTAAATTTATTGGTGTTATTTTGTAATTGTCCTAATATAATTTGCATAGAAAGAAGAGAGACTCGCATTTCTAAGAAATTTTTTAATACGTTCTAACTAAATTTTGAGAAATTCAAAAGGGCAGTAGAGAAAAAATAATTTTATCTTTATCTGAAAATATGAGAATATTTAGTATTAAAAATAACTAAATTATAGAAAAGCTAGTAACAATATGGAAGAGAGTATATATGAACATGTTGTGGAGAAGCAGCACAAAACAAATAACTAGGTTGTACAAAATTCAAATAAACGCAATAAATTTTTCGTAGAATGTCAAGTGCACAATATTAATAAAATCATGATAAAATATAATAGTAGAACAACACAACCTCATAAACAGAACTGCACAACATAACAATATTCCTCCCCCATATGTAAACACGGTAGAAAGCGAACAAACAGAGCAATAATAAAATTCTCAAAAATACTAACATCAATGACAAGATAACCGACCAATTTTAATATGGAAAATATTCTGAGTAGATGAAGTAAAAACCACATAACTTTTCTCGGAATCCATCCAAATCTCCGCTATCAACAATAATAGGTCACAAAAGTTTTTTCTCAATGAAACTAGAAACATACAGCAACAATAACAAAAATTAAACGGTGTACTAACAATACCAACTAATTACAAAGATGTACAAAAGAATATCGAATAATCTCACCAAAAAAATACCAAAAATTACAACTCAAAAATATAGTAAAATCAAAATTTAAAAGATTTTAAAACACGATCTCACCCAATGGAACAAAGAAGATGTAGTGAATTTATCCCTCAAAAGTCAATTCCATCAACATGTAAACACCCAAAATTTTAAAACCCTAGTGGGCAAATCAATTTCTATACCCTAGGGCAGCCCCTTTATCATTTAATATTTTAAATAAAAGTAGAGTAGGTCAAGGTATTTATGGAATAGGTAAGTTAAGGCTTTACATAAAGATTGAGCAAAATTATGACAAAAGGGAATTTTAGTGAAATTCTCATGCATTCGTGACCGTCTTCTATTTTAGTTTCATAATTATTAATTTTCTAAGTATTTAGTAATTTTTTTTTTGGATAAAGGTTAAGTTATAACTTTTGAAAGTAAAATTGCAATCTATCGCAATAGATATTATTCTGATTAGCTTAATTTAAGATTTTACTTTTTTTGAATTTCCTGATGAAATTAGAATAAAACTTTGCATAAAAACTATTTCACAAAAAAAAATTCACAAAAATGCATAAAACAAATAAAATTAATAGATCTCATTGATTAAACGAAAAAAAAATAAAATTGTCCACGTATTACATTTTTATTAATTTTTAAATTTATTTGTATACATATATATATGCTCATGCATTTAATGTTAATGATCTTTAGTTACGATATTGTTGCATTGTCTAACAATGCTAAATATGGATATTGATATCCGAATCCAATTGGGTTGTTTCAACATATACTCCATCCATCTCCTATTTCATAATTCTAAAAATTGGCATGTGTCCCTTGTAAGCATATTTTAATAAAAATTTAAAATTCTAACGGATACGTAACAATTCTAAAATAAATGTAACAAAAGATCAAATATCATTTAGAACGATCCATCTCATTCCATTAACATCCAAAAAATTAATTGAAGTTAAATAAAATTAATTAGCCGGAGTCAAATAAATAAGTAAGAATTAATGAGATGTAAGTGATAGATGTTAGAGGATCACCCGAATTAATGACCGCTAATAATTTTCTTCATTTCCAATAATATTTGATTAATTAATAGCCTCAAATAGTTGGTGGTCATTTTAAGCGCTTAATCAAAAAGATGATCTCCAACCATTCGAGCCAGTGAAAAACGCCATCCTTTGCGCTCCAATTCTATCATTCCGTAGCTTACTTATTATATCTTCAATCCATGAGAAATTAGAGATAAAAAAGAAAAGTTAAAGAAGGAAAAAAAAAGTTTTATATATTAAAAATTAAAAATGGCAAACATGAGTTTAACAACTAGCCTCGTGAAATCTACAAAAATCATATCACGCAGCTTTTGGAGCTCTAAGGTTTGTGCTGGCACTGCTCCAAGAATTATCCAGGTATTTGAATTTCAATTTATTGATTATGAATAATTTTTTTGAAACTCTAATTTTTCTCTCCTTTTAGGATGGAGGGAGTAAATAAATTACATTTGAAAATTTTCTTCTGCATTTGTGAATTTGTATGATTTAAATTTAAAGTTTTAATATATTTTGATTTCAGAATGATTATTATTTTTAAAAAAAGGAAAAAAAAACCTCTTTTTTAACTCTTTCTAAATTTAAAGTTTTAATATATTTTTAGAATTTTTGATAAAATTATTACTTTAGTTTTCGAGTTTCAAAAAATATTAAAACCAAATCTAACTCTCTTTGCTTTCTTTTTTTTCTTTTTGGTGTAAGTGAGGACTGATATATAGTTACTCCCAATACGTTTTTTTTTTTTTTTTTTTTGTTGTTGGCATAATTTAGGGTTGTTTTGACCATTTTGAGAAATGATGTGTAATTTACAGGCAAGTAAGCGTGATGCAGCAACCATTACATATGATGGAGCTGCGGAGGCAGCCAAACAAGGAGCCAAAGAGGCCATGAAAGTTGGTGCTAAAATCCAAGCTACATCTGTTGCTGAAGATGTAATTACTTCTTCCTTCGAATACTAACATAACATACAGTAAAACATCTATAAATTAATATTAAATAAATTAATAAAATTTTTAAATTAATAATTTTATTATATCTTGACTTTGGCTAATTATAAAAATTATAAATTTTGATAAGATATTAAGAAAATAATTTTTTGGGATATCCCTATATAAATATATGATCCTAATAAAACTATAAATTAATAATACTTCAAAATTACAAATATACTTAAGACAATTTAAGGAAATATGATTCTAGTGTTACTTGTTTTTTTTTAAAATTTATATTTAGTTGGAGCTCATCTCAAACTTTTTTTATTGCATCCAAAAGTTCTGGTATTATTCTCTTAAATTGCATTAAAAAATTGTGGGAAATAATTCAAATTGCATTAAGTCAAAACAGAGGCGACTATAGTATCTAATATACGTGGAGAATAATTTGTCATGCAACAACTAAAGTTAGGAATAATATGCTATTGCTAGATAACGTTCTCTTTTTTTTCCCCTTCAATTTTTTTGATCGAAATCATAAACTCACATTTATTAATTTATTTGTGCTTGTCATATATGTGTTTGGAAAATAAATAAATATAGGTGGCTGGAAAAGCCAAAACAGCAACTGGAAGGGGGCTGAACACTGCCAAGGATCTAAGTGGGAGAGCACAGGAAAATGTGAAAGAAGCGTGGAATTCAGCTAAAGACACAACTAACAAAATCAAAGAAACTGTGGTTGGAAAAGTTGAAGAAGCCAAAGAATCAATTAATAGAAATGTCTGATTATCTAATGAGCTCATTTATACACAATTATTTTCTGTAAATATTGTATATAGTATTATTTAACTATTTTATTATTACTATTTGTTGATGTACCCAAGTGGTATTCACTTTGAGGTGGGTTGATCATATTATTTACTAGTTGATTTGGGACTTTTTCTTCGACCAAGTTAACATCTAAATATATATGGTTCGCATAACATGTAAATATGTTTTCAAATGAAAAGTAATGTTTGGTTATTATTCTATAAGATAAAAGAAATTTAAAATTTAAAAACCTCTTTTGTGATGTTTCCCCCCCTCTGAAAATAGTAATTTCTTCTTCATTTTTCTTATAATTAGGAGGATATAGGTAACAATGCTTCCACAACATCTCAATATGTACGATTTGAAAAGTTTTCATTAAAATTTTATTGACACTAGAACAATTCTCGTAACAAACATTGTACTCTCATCATTCTTTAAAAAAAAACTTACTTCAAATTTTTGTACGGATATTAATATTTTATATTTGATTGAAATACATGTTCAATTAATAATTTCTTTTGATAAAATTTGTTATAAATGTTCGATTTAACTACAAGATAAGAAAATTGTTTTTGATAAATTTAAAAAAAATATAGCACAACGGTTACGAAAAGATAAATATTCTTCTAAGTAAATCTTATTTTTAAATTTTATTTCTTTTCAAAACAAAGAATATATATTATAACTCTATTATTAAATTTTCTTCAAATTTCAGTTGTAATGATTCAACATAGTTTTAAGGATAAGGATATAGGGTTGCATTGTTTGTTTCAGAAATGGTTATAATATCGAGCAAAGATTTTGATTTGCTTTATGTAACCTCCTTGACCAATGAAACTGAAAGACTTTACGGCGAGTGGGATGAGGAATATATCAAAAAATAAAAAAAAAATTATTGAAAAATAGTTGTAAAATGAATGATGAGTAGTAATGAGAGAAAAAATCACAGTGGAAAAAAAAAAGAATGAATTATTTTTTTTTTACACATGAAATAAAATTACATATAGAAGAAATAGTTTATTGTTTCACCAACTCCCATAAAAATAATAAAATTTTATAACTTTCTATAATAATTATATATTAATAAAATTTATTTTTCTTCTCGTTCCATTTCCTTAATTCAGACGCAACCATACGCTTAAGTCATTTGGGCCAAGATAGACGGTTGATGAATGGGCCAACATAGACAGTGGCCCTATGTAGTTATGTCACGTGAAGCAATGGGTTTCTTTTACTTTTAAGTTGGAGTAGTTTTAACTGATCATATAAATGAGACAGCAGAAGCCCATTTGCCATTTGCTGTAGTAAGCCGACTCGACTAATGTATTTGGGGTCATTTGGTATTTCATGGTCCACTATTTATTACATTGATATACCTTTTTTTTTTTTCTTTTTTTTTACATTTTGATCATATATTATTTTTAACAAAAAACCGATAGTTTCATTATATCATTACAAGATTTTAGAACTATTTTTGTTTAATCTCATGAAGACAATTTCTATGAAGTAATTATAAAAGCTTTTAGTGTAGTTTTCCCTGTTTTGGTACGAATGTCAAATTTGCTATGCTTCGTTATTAGTTTTCTTTTTCATTGTTTCAACTAATCTATTTATTTTCTAGTTTTTTTTTAGTATTATTAGTATAAAATCTTTAAAATTCAAATAAGAATTACAATTTCTACAGATTCTGAGAACTAGAAATAATGATTAAGAAAAATATGAATTTAGTTATAATAAAATGTTGCATATGTAAAATTCACATAATATATAAAATCGGGTTGAAGTAAGATTAGAATTGTAAATGTCATATTTCTATTATAATTCATAGAAGTTAAATAATTAAGTTTCACTCGAGTCAGAATTACGCAAATCTCAACAATATAATTGTCAAACTTAAATAATTGTCTCCTTCTGTTTTAAGTCATTTTTAACATTTGACTTTGCATAATTATAAAAAAAAAATTGAATGAAATATTCATATATATATAATGAATTAATTTGAAAATTATTAAAATACAATAAAATGATGTAAATTAGATATTGCAAAGGGCAGTTTGGATAACTTAGAATATGAAATTATCTAAAAAGAGTAATGTTATGTTGCTGATGACATAGACATCGAAAAAGGAAAGTTGTTTTAATATTAAAAGATACAATATAAAATATTTATTCAATTTAACATTTATTCATGGTATAATATCTATGAATACAACATCATTCCTAATAAAAAGCACGTGGCCCTCATTTATAAAAAGCATAGCACTGGTTATAGACTTATGTTTGTGTGGATTTTTATATTCTCATACTAAGACACCTCAACATTTTTCTTAAACTAAACTCAAAATTTATGCAATAAATTAATACTACCAACCAACCAGCATTGCATGCTACCAACCAACCAACCAATTATATTCTCTATTTTTTCTTTCTATTTTCTCATAATAATCAAATTTAATATTTTAGAATTTAGTTATAAATATAGTTTTAAAATTAAAAAGATTGTGGAAAGAATACAGCTGCCAGCTTGCTATTCTCTTTAGCTCCCTTTCATAATTTGTTCCCTGCTGCCTGCTTCATCAGTTTTACTGTTTGCATGCATGACGCGTGGCATTTATACATCTAAGTCGAGCTTTGCTATTAATTTATATATATTTATCAATTCTCAGGGTTCCTATTGGCCGAGATTATTTAAATATATCAAACGAGATTTAAAAGGAAAAAAATGCTCGCGTATTATTGAACGGAAAATATTAATTATTTTATCCAATATTACAAATTTAAGAATAAATAAATTTTAAAATCACAAAATTAATTTGTTCAAAAGATCGCCCATGTTAGACATAGGCTGCCCACTAGTCAAATATTACAAGACGAGGCGAGGAGTAGTAATTAAAAGGTATATACTTGATGTGTTATTATAGTTTTCTGATAGGACCGCAACGAATTGAGACGAGTTTCATTATTAAATGAGTTAAATATGTATTATTTAATAAATAAAATATTATATTCGTAATCAACTTGTTTAAATGATGGTATTGAATTGAGTCGAACCGAATACAAATCGAACAATATAAATTAATTAAGTTAAATTAAGTCGAATTTTTTGAGTTCGAACCGAGTCGAATTGAGTTTAAATTGTTAAATGAACAAAAATTTGTGTTCAAAGTAAATTTGATTAACAACTCAAGTCAAATTTAGTCAAACAAACGAGTAACTCAATTTCATAAATCTAATTTTTGATATATGTCATGCATCTATTTTAATTTTTTCACTAATTAAAATTAAATTTTCTTTTAAAGACTTGACAACCTTTCGTGTAACAACAAATAAAAATCTACTAAACGAAACAATCTTACTCATGTGTTGTAGCAAGTAATTGAATGCAATATATTTTAATTTCTTTTATTTTTGTAATAAGAAGAAACGAGAATTGAATCAAAATATTGTTAAAACTCTACAATTTTACGTAATATATTAATATAAGTCCTAGTACACAACTACTCGATTATTTTTTCTAATTTCTAATAAAAAAAAAAGTTTCTCTTGGACTTTTGAAGTTTGACATCGACCCATCCAACGGCTGATAATCCATTCTCTCGAATTGTTTAAGCACTCCAAGTTCGGTACTAGAATACGTAGTTACGTCGTCAGTTTCAGTAATTCAATATACAAATTCATGTCGCAGCACATATGGAAAAGTGGGCCCCAAAGGGACATTAGTTGGCCACATTACACTGGCTGAAAGCTCTGATGTGGGCCCCGATTCACAAGATCAAGAAGGAAACCTATACATACATGAATGTATATATAGTTGACAATTTTGCCATATATAGTCAGATTGATGAGCCAATCATACGACTATGCCAACCAACAAATACCGTACCAACAAGTATACATGATTTCATGTACTCTGTCTATCTCTGAAATTACGGTGATATATTTTAATTTTTAATCGAATAAAAGAATATGAAAATTAAATTTTAATTTAATTTTTTAAAATTTTAAATATATGATAAATTTTTTTGTTATAAATTATAAGATTATAATAATATTAATTAAAATTAAATTAATTAATTTTAATTTAAAATTTAATTAATTAATTTTAATTTAAAATTTAATATACTGTCGATATTTTTAATTTTAGAACTAAAGTAATATATAAATTACACTATTTTATCTATAATTTATATTGGCTTAAATTTTTAAAAATTATAAATTATACTACTTCAATTTAAAATCGAAGGGGTGTGTGTGTGAGAGAGAGAAAGTGGGTGGGTGTGGACCGTGTGTGTCTGCATGTATGTATGTATGTATACAATATAATGGTGAATATGGCAGATCATTACTGTGGACGGGAAATACAGATGAATCAGGATAAGATGTACAATAGGGTTTAATAGTTAATTCTCATCGTTTTCATAATACATGATCAATGGAAGAAAAAAATTGTGCTAGATTAAAAAAATAAAGAGGAGATACAATTTAAAATAATTAAATTTAAACTAATTCTCTGGTCTTACTTTATAGTTCTAATTTATAAATTTCTTATTATTTCAAATTTGATCTTATAATCTATTGAAAGAATCAAATTAACAAAGAAAAAAAATAATTATTGGCATAAATTAATAAAAAAGTAATAATTAATAAAAAAAGTACTAATATTTTTTTTGGCATTTCGAAAAAATAAATAAATTACTTGTTCTTTAAAAAATTACTAATTACTTGCGGAAAAAAAAAACACGAATCAATTTATAAACAATTTTTTGTATTGACTTTAACAATTGAATACAAATTCTAACAATCACAATAATGTAATCATCAACTTCTTTTCTATTCTGTATATGAAAAGATTTAAACTATGAAAACCTATACAGCTTCTGAATACAACTCTGTAAACCTAATTACATCTTCTCTCACAAAAAAAACTTAACTCTAAGTTTTTCAATTCTAAATCAATATTGATTCAGCTTCCTTATTCAAATCAAATACAATCTTTCCTCTTTTTTTTTTATTAGGAAAAGATATCTGGTTAGTTTCCTTACCAACTACGTCTTCAATAATATCTTGAACTACGTGGAAGACATTCCTTTTTAATTCGAACCTCATATCTCTCAGAAATTAAATCACGATTAATCTCTAATGCTTCATCTTTAGTCTCTGGTGCTTTTAGTCCCTGTTGACGTCAGCTTGTAGTCTCCGATAGCGTTATTTAGTCTCCGATAGCGTTATTTAGTCTCTGACGCTTTAAGGCTTAGTCTCCGATGACGTTAGATTAGTCTCTGATGGTTTTATCTTTAATCTCCGATGACGTAAGTTTTAGTCTCCGACTCCTTTAGACTTAGTCTCTGATGACGTAAGTCTTAGTCTCCGATAGACAAAACTAGTCTCCGATAAATAAAATTTCTCTAGTCTCTGACTAGTTTCCCTAGTCTCCGACAAGCCTTTTTTGTAAACTCTAACGGATCAAATACACACTTTGACTTTCTGAAGGTTTGATATACCATTTTAATCCATTAACAGGAGTTTTATGAACACTTCCTCAGATATACAGTATTTTAGTACTTATATCATTTTATTTTCTAATTTTTAATAAAGTTTGTTGTATTAAATATGACACCAACAATAGTTCATATTATTGTATATAATATTGATTAATTTTCTATTTATAAATCTGAATATTGATGCGCTTATTTTGTTTTTTAGATATAAGTCATTTAATAAGTTATTATTTCATGTGTTTATATTTTTGAAGTTGTTTTTATATTTTCAAGTTTTTAATTTATTTTAATTATCTAAAATAGTTTGCATGACCTAATACTAAATATATATTATTTTATATTAATCAAAATAATGTAATAAATCAAAAAAAATTAATTTTTTTTAGTAATTTTATCGTGGTGCTCTATTTTTTTGTCATATAAGTTGTGTAAGATTTTATTTATTTTATTTTTTAATTGTTGATTAGCATATTAGTTTTTTTTGTTTTGTATTTGTTTATTCTTTTATGTTGTGATATTTTAATTTTGAGAGATATACATGATTTTTTTAAATATTTTATATATGGTACTGATCACCAATTGACTTCTCATTCTGATAAACAAATTTGTAATAAGATTTCTTTGGTTTTAATAATTAGAAATAAAATATAATTTAGAGAATAAGATTATTTTGAAAAACGAAACGATCTTGTTGATATACTGTACAATAATATATAATAGATATATACCATCAAACACTTTCGTCCGGCCTATGATTTTATTGTTAATCTTTTTATAATTGCAGAGCACGAAGATTTAAATTTTCCTAATTTATTACTTCAATAGTAATTAATTATAATTAGTGAAATAATTGGTAATATAAAAACAGTTGTCAAACTTGATACTTAACTTAAAGTTTAATACGTTAAACGAGTAGAGTCTGAGCACATCAATACTCGCTTGATAATACTCATGAGTAGTTCGATTTATTTGTTTATATTAAAATAACAAAATGGAAGGAGTTTTTATCATATTGTGATAATATGTACATCTTTTTCCCTTACTACACACCAATAATATTTTTTTTTCTCATACTGTGATAATTATTTTGCAAAATATATAATTAATTCGTGCTAGGTAAGAGATTATACTCCCTCCGTTCTAAAAAAAATAAATAGCATTTCATTTTGTTTATACGAAATTGTGAAATCATAAATTTTAAAGTGTATCAATAGCTTACCAATATTTTAATATAATATAATTATGAGTTTATTTTGTTGAAATCTTAATGTATTTTGTTATGTCAATCATTTTTTAATTTAAATGAATTAAATTCAAATCAAATTTTAATTATAGATTTTCACAAAAATACTAGATAATTTTTTGAAATGTTGCTGGAGTAAATTAATTTTATGTAAAAATGCCACTCAATCTGCTTTAATTTGCCGCAGGATTTCATATTTAGACTTATTTATCCCACAAAGAAAGAATTTTGTTTTTATATTACTATGACACTTATTCATGGTGATGATAAAGATTACAGAATTTTACCAATACGGAAGAAAAAAATTAGTTATCTCACAGTTTTAGGGATAAAACTTTCAATCTTTTCTTCGTAAGTAATGCTTTTTTTTTAATAACTAATTTATCGAAATAGAGATATTTTCACCGATTAGTATCGGTCGAGAATCATCCTATTCTAGAATTATCTTGCAAACTTAAAAATTGAAAGTTTAATTAAAATTAAACAAGAAATTAAGATAAGAAAAAGTTTAAAAGTTTCTCCTAAACATGGAGTTTCTTTAATTTTTTGATCGGCAAAAAAAAGATTCAACATATATGATATTAGAATTTTGTGATATTTGTATTGTCTATATTAGTTTTCTATGGGACATAATTACAAATTGTATTTTAAAAATGAGAGATATTTTGAAAGATATTGTCATATTTCCTTGAATTTTTTATTTGTGAAAATATAAAAAACTCGAAAGAATAATGGTAGGTATATATACAAAAAACTTATACAGAAATATAAAATAATATATTACTTAATAATTATCTATAATATAATACCGTATCTGCAAAGAGATCAAACATTTTGAGGGTGAGAGTTAGGTTATTCGTAGTACATTTCGTCCATAAAAAAAAAATAATAATACCCACCATTAATAATAATAAAAAATAATAATAATACGCGGTATCTACATAATTTTTGTATATGCCTATATGGTCCCTACACAATTAATAGCATAATTTAAATTATATTCTCATTAAATAATTTCATCCGTTACGAAAATCTTTTCAAAAATAATTAATTAATGTAGCACATAGAATTCTATCTTTTGAAAAACAATAATAAAATTAATATGACTTTCGAATTCATTGGTTATCGACTATCTGCTCTTAAAAGTGACATGCTACGTAACAAAAAAAGTAATAATTAAAATTAACATCATCTTTAACACACAACACATAATTAATACTTTTTTTATTGTAAAAAAAGATTATATTCTAGTTGTAATAAATTTGATGTATCTTCAAATTTGAAAGTATGCAAAATCATTTTACTTTTATGAAAACAAATAAATTATATGAATCACTTAATATAATGAACTTATTATTTTAAAATCTTACTAACTAGCTCATAGCACAATTAGAATATTTTTAAATCTCTATTTAATATAAATAAACTAAAACATAACTTTTTGGAAAGGTTATTTACTTCTATGTATTTTGTGATATTCATGTTGTCCGTTTCCTTTTTCATAGGACAATATTGCACTTGTATATTGAACAAAAATGAAAATTTTATAGATAATTTCTCTTTTCCTTTAATCTTATATTTTTCAAAGGTTCAAAAAGCATGGAAGGAATGTTTGATATTTATGCAAAAACTAAACGAAAATATATAAAATATAGAACTCACTTATACAGTATAATACGATATTTGAATGGCGTCCGTCAATGGCCCCTTGTAAATACTAAATAGTAGATTTTAAGTATATTATATACTCATTAATTACATAATATCTCTATCTACTACGGGATTTTTTGAAAAAAAAATTAAATACAAACAATGTAACTCTTTTTCTTTTTCTTTTTTGAATATTAATAATTCGCAATAAATTTAGCATTTCCATCACCACCGCACGTAGCTAATATTATTTCGATCTCTCCGAGTTATATTTAGTTGTTACATATTCATAAAAAGTGAAAAATATATTTAATGGGCGTGAAATCATTCAACATTCATAAATTAAATAAATAAAATAAGAAATAAGTGATTGTAATAATATATTTTATGTAATGAAGTAATTTTATTATGTAAAATATAATAAATTTGAAGCACAATTAGAACATTAAAATACTAACCAATATATGTATATATATGTATAAACTAAAACTCAACCTTTCAGAAGATTATTTCCATTTACAAAATTTGTTTGATACCTAAATAATTTTTGTATAAAGTTTATAAAATTACATTCCATTAACTAAATTTTTTCAAAGTTACAATAAAAAAATAGTGTTACGGAAATTGTTGTAACATTAACAAATATCTTATTCTATTCATTTCCCATATATATATATATATATATATATATATATATATATATATATATCCATAAACAAGTCCCATTCTTTGTGTTGCAGATTTGAAATAATTTTCTTCTGTTTTGCTTACAAACTCTGAAAACACAGGTAATAAAATAAGTATGAAGGCAGAATGCACCGCAAGTTTGCTCCATTGAGGTTACAACGTATGGACACTGGCGCACAATCCGCAGAGAAGTGGAGAAAGAAAGCAAGTGATGGCACAAGGTTTTGTTTTGGCTGTTTTCCCCCCTCTCTCTCTCTAGAAAAAAACCACCTAGACATCTCTCTACCTACTTTCTTTCTCTCTCTTACTTAATAAAAAGGGAATTTGGGTTCAAAAAAAAGAAAAAAGAACACAGAGAAATGAAATGGAAAACTTTAACCATTTGAACTTATCTGTCCCATTCTCTACTTTCTCTCTCTACTATTAGTAATATTGAAAATAAACAATTGATGCAAAAATACAACTCCCGAGAGAATAAATTGGCCACATCTCTTGTGTTGATGATTCATGGTGGTTGTTGTGACTCTAAGTTTTGTCGTCTGCTTCTTCTTCTGTTTCATTTTGGGTATAATCACACATCTCAATTCCGTCTTTTCTTCAACTTCATCTTCTTCTTCTTCTTCTTCTTCATATGTATGTTTTAATCTTTTTTTAAAATTTGTTCATCTTTTAGTAATTTAAAAGAATTAAACAAATCTCTGTATTAGAACTTTTATCTGAGTAGTTTATTGTTTGAAGACGAGTATAGTCTTGTTGTAAATTGTGAATTTACGGATAATTACTGTATAGATGTCGCTTTCTTTGATTAGTAATTACTAGTACTACTGTTCGATTGAAAAACCAAATTTAAATCCTCTTCAGATGCTTTATGTTGCTTCTTCTTAATACCCACTTGTTGTACTAGTGCTACTACTCTGTAGGCCCTTTCTCTTGTTTCCTTAATCTCATACAATCTCTCTCCTCGTTCTTTCTCTCTCTTCCCTCTTTCTCTCTCTCTCTCTCTACATATATATTTATATGTGTGAACAGCAGCATATATAGAAACTAGCCCGGTAAGAGAGATGAAAAGGGATGATGAAGTGGAAGCAAAAGAGCAGAGGCCTGGTGATGATTTTGATGCTATGGATATTGTTGGAGGAGATGATTTTATGGGAACAATTGGGGAGAGTGAGATCTGGCTTGAACAAAATCAAGAGAATTTTCTCAATGATATTAATGTTTCTGCCGCTGGTATTGATGCTTCCCTTTTCTACAATGATTTTCCACCACTTCCAGATTTTCCATGCATTTCATCATCTTCCTCATCTTCTTCTACCCCTACTCCGGCCTTGACGAAGCAGATCGTTTCGTCCTCCGCCTCCTCCGCCTCCTCCTCCACCTCGCCGGCCAATTCCTGGGCTGTCTTGAAGTCTGATGCAGAGCAGAAACAGGATTTTGCACAACCGGCGGCGGCGTTTTCGTCCACCGCCGATGGTTTTGATGGTGGGGTTGATGATGTGGATTGCATGGATGTGATGGAGAATTTTGGGTACATGGATCTGATGGATGGAAATGATGTGTGGGACCCGTCTTCGATTTTCGACATCGATGATCAGGAAAACTTGCAGGAGGATAATAATGAGTATATGTTTGAAGGAAGAAGTGAAGTTGTTCGTGGAGGTGGAGGAGAAAAGAGTGCTTTAGATGAGCTTGGGGTTATGTTTTTTGAGTGGTTGAAGACGAATAAGGAGCACATTTCTGCTGAGGATATGAGGAATATCAAGCTCAAGCGAGCCACCATCGAGTGCGCGTCGAAGCGACTGGGAAGCACAAAAGAAGGGAGGAAACAGCTCTTGAAACTCATTCTTGAGTGGGTCGAACAATATCAGCTTCCCAAGAAGCCAGATGTGGAAGCAGACGCAGAAGCACTTGCTGCTGCGTCTACTTCACAAGTTCCTTGTCAATATCAGGAACAGTATCAAAACCCTAACCCTAATAGCATTTTAACTTCTGATCCAAACGCTTGTTTCGGTGCTCCCCCGTGGATGCATCCTCCTGCAGGTTATGGTCCTGATCCTGCCCCGGTGGTGGCCGCTCCACCCCTCCCTGTGTTCCCCGGATATATGGGTTGTACAGGTCCTTATCCTACTAATTGTGCTAATGTCGTTCCAATGAATTGTCATCCTTATCCACCTCCCGCTCCCGGACCACTGCCTCCGCCGCCACCTCCTCCCGCGGACTACCAGTTGCTTGAATCTGCACCATCATGGCCACCTTCACAGTTTACTGTAGCATCTCAATACAATTCTTTTCCTGAAAATGGCAATTTCACTCAAATTGCACATCAGCCACAGGGTTTTGTTCTATTTGGGGATCAATATCAATGCCCAGCTGTTAATGGAACTGGTGAGAGATTGGTAAAACTGGGATCTTCAGCTACCAAAGAGGCTAGAAAGAAGAGGATGGCTAGACAAAGACGGTCTTCGGTGCACCATCACCGTCACCAACCTCACCAAATTAATCAGCATCACAATGAATCCTCAGAACAACATCAACGGCTGATTGCTGTGGAAAACAATGCTAACAATGCTCAAACCGTCAATCCCGGTCATTGGGTATACTGGCCGGCTACAGGTGGCGATGACACCCCGGTTTCTGGCGTGACAGTGACCCCGGTTTCTAGCGTGTCGATGATGGTACAACCACCGCCACCGGAGTCGCCAGCCAAGCAGCAGCGGCAGCCGGTTGATAAAGGATCCGTGCAGCCGCAAAGCAACCAGCGACCAGCACAATCAGACCGTCGCCAGCAGCAGCAGCAGCCACAACAACAGCAACAACAGGTTTGTCACTGAACTGGTTTTGTACAAGAATTTGTAGTATGGGGTAGTATATTTGATGAATATTCTTTTTTGTTCTTGTTTAGGGATTCAAAGGTGAGAAGAACTTGAAATTTCTTTTGCAAAAAGTGCTGAAGCAGAGCGATGTTGGTAATCTCGGAAGAATTGTATTGCCAAAAGTATGTCCTAATTAATTCTCAGACTTTGCATAATTTTTTCTTAGTTGCACATTTCTTATACGATATATGATTATTACATCAGTATATAATAATTACTACATTGTATCTATACATTGACGATTCAAATATGATTAACTGATGGATCGAGTTCATACAATTATTATTCAGAAAGAAGCCGAAACACAACTTCCAGAACTGGAAGCAAGAGATGGCATGCCTATTGCCATGGAAGATATAGGAACTTCTAAGGTGTGGAACATGCGATACAGGTATATATACATTAAAATTTAGACACGTCATCTAATAAGCCGCAATTCAATTGACTTTTATACATGTACATATACATGTAATTGTTTGAGAACTAATTAACTCTGGTTTGGTATTAAATCGTGGAGTCTCAGATTCTGGCCAAATAACAAAAGCAGGATGTATCTACTCGAAAACACAGGTATAAATGTCTCAAATTTAATAAACTGACGTTTTCGTGGGTTTCATGCATTTGCTTTTTTATGTACTGAATTCTGAATCCTTAGGAGAATTTGTGAAAGCAAATGGACTCCAAGAGGGAGATTTCATCGTAATATACTCGGATGTAAAGTGTGGCAAATATGTAAGCAATTCACTATATATATTACTTGCATATATACATTAGTTGAGATGGAGTGTACTAGAGCATCGTTTTCTGATTTGAGAAATTATTGAAATAATGCAGCTGATTAGAGGAGTGAAGGTAAGGCAGCCTTCTGGACCGAAAACCGAGGGGAAGAAGCCGGCGAAGAGAAACAGCCGCAATGTAGCCGCTGGTAATTATGGCAATTCCTCCTCCATTCTAAACAAACAATGAAGTGAAGCATACCAAAGAAAGCAAACCCTTGTTAAGAATGCTTAAGACTAGTAGTAGAATATAATGACTCAGTTGATTGTGCAATGTGTGTTTCGGACCCATAATCATCGATCCTAACTTGTTTTCGATTATGTTTTTTGAGCAAATTAAGGATACTAATCGATCTTCTGGGACGAGCTAGAGCTAGAGAATTCATGTTTCAAGCATTCATAATTCTTCAGCTGGACAATGGGTGATCAACATTTCAGATTAAGAATTTGGGAATAGAGGTGCATGTACAGGATTTAAAGGGTTTGCAGTTTGGATCTTCAGAGGGCTCTAATCATATATATATATATATATATATTGAGGTTAATTGGACTGTTATATATAATTATAATTTGCTTGTGCATGTATGTTGTTGTAACTTAATCATCACAGAGTCTGACTATTGATTTTGAGATATATGGTATACCTTATGTAATAAGGATATCTGTACTGGGAATATGCAACATATTATCTTATGTTATTGAAAATATTAGTTACATCTGTTGTTTTTCTAAATATTTCTTTTGGATGTTGTGTTTATATTTGCATACTGTATCTCATCAAGAAATTTGTCTCAAAATTCGAGTTCCATAACACTCGTAGACTTTTGGTGTGAAAGATCAATGTATTCCTAAAGACTTGGACTTGGGTCTTTTTTCTTTTTTTTTTTTTTTAATTTAGTGTTTCTCTTTTCCCCATTTGACAAATTGTATTATTATTAGAATTTTGAAATATTGTATATGAATGATTTTAACCTCATTTGATTTGTGACAAATTAGTCACAAAATAATGGGTTACATTTGTGATTTGTTACAAGCTAATAGGTCACCAATTAGATCAGCTATAAGTTAAAATATTACTTACAATATTTCACATTTTATTTGTAATTGAATGACAATTAAAAATGGTATAGTCTGTGCAATATGTGACTGATATAACCAATTCAGTATATTTAAAATTTCTTGTAGTAGTAGATTGGAACGACTCTGGTGAGAAATCCACCAAGAACGATATACATCTGAAGGAAAACAAAAATGGAACATTTCTCCAAATTAAGACATTAAGTTGCTGTTGTTATTTTTTAGTTTTTAAAGAAGTCTCTGGTTTCTCTTTTTTGTGTACGTTTTAGAGTTCAAGCGGAGAACTAACCGTGCGGTTTTTTTTATTAAAAAGAAAAACGTTCTCTCCAACGAGATAAATTTATTTTATGTCATTTTGTTAAATAATATAATAAATACATATAAAAATTCACCAGACAATTATTAAACGAATAAACTTAGCAAATTAAGCAAATCATAATTTAATCGATTATAATTGAAGATGTTAATTAAAATAATTATAACGAAATAATGATGATAACCGTTAGTAACCCCAAAAATGTAATAACTACACAAAAATAACTCAACTAATAAAATAAATAATACTTTGAGTCGAACAGTATGATTTTAACTTAAACATTGATTTTATTTGTATAATTTATAATGTGTTTATATATACTTCAAAATAATTAATCTTGATAACATATACGTCAAAGTTACTTAATATACACTTAAAAATTGTTGTAGAATTAATTTTAAATAAGCATGATAATTATGTTAATTAAACTATCAAATATCGCATTTAATTTTTTGTCTATAATTCCGTTAGTCATGCATATAAATTTATTTATTATATTATATTCATATATTTTATTTTAAATTTCTCTAATTATGGATTTCGTAACTCTTAATAGAAGTATGAATTGAGAAAAGTAAAAGTGAATTAAGAGTATTTGATAAAAATAGAAGTGGATTAGGAAAAAATAATAAAATTTTTTGTAGAAGGTAACATTAGAAAGAAAAAATACGGAACCATGATATAAAAAAAATATGTTTGTCAATTTTAAATATATAATAAATTTCATACCTACTAAAGATTATTAAAACGACAAATATCTATATCTGATATCAAATTTAAGTAAATCTGTAATGTATCAATTTTATCTTTCAGGAATATATATATTACTACTACTCTTTTTCTTTCGTACGAGAGTATATATTACTTTAAAGAAACAATTACTTTGAAAAACAAGCCAAAAGTACTCCAACTCGGTAACCTTCGCATTCCTAAAACCTAAAATACTACACTAATCTTACTAATCTTTGTTTGTATATAAAAGTTAAACAAAAATTTTATCTAAAATCTATTTAAAGTTCTTAAATTAATTATATCACTGTTTTAAGTTGATTCAGCATTTAATAAATTCTAAACGAGTTACAAAAAGTTAAATTTAAATCACTTATCATTTATCTAATTAAAATTTAATTTGTAATCAATTATAATTTTTATGTAATAAACCAATTTATGTAGAGTTCTAAATTCTTAACTTTTTATTGTAACAAAATTTTATTAAACTATGTATTAAAATATATAATTATGAGAAACCAGGTAAAAAAAACTTATTAAACATATATTCAAATAATCTAAAAAATATTTATAAAAAATTGAAAAAAAACTAACTAAATCGACAAGTCAAACATTATTACTATTTACAATAATTAAAAATATATAAATTAGTTTAACTTTTATAATTAGTTTATACAAATACACAACTATAAAAAAATAGTACCTATACTTGGTACGGATAACAAAATTAATATAATAAAAAAGGGGAAAAAGGCTACTTATTTGTAAATTTGGATTGAATTATTTCGCCCAAGTTGTTTCGGAACCAGAAAAAAGTTCTCCGTAATTTCTTTTTTTTTTTCCCTTTCTTCTTTGTTGCAATTAATACTTCATATGTTCTAAAATTAGAGATATATTCCAATACACACAAAATATATTTGTGAAACTCTGTAATTAAAAATTTAAGTGAAATATTTAATTTTGATAACTTTCAAGTGAAATATCATAAAGTACGTGAATAATACTCTCCTTAAATACAATTTTTTATTTGTTGATATTTTTTACAAATTTACATTACGACACAATTATAAAATTTACAAATTATACTATGTATTTTTAACTTTAGAAGATATAGTACTCCTTAATTTCTAACTTTCACGAATGACAACCTTCACGGTCTACCAATAAAGAGAATTCTTTTTATGCATACATTCTTTTGCGGGGAAAAAAGGAATACAAAAAAGAGGAGCTAAGATTTTGGCATTTTCAGACAGACAAATACATGAAGGGTTCGAAATAAAGACAGAATATATGGCGTGTTGCATGTGCCATATTACAACATAAACTTGAAAAAACAAACAATATTAATGAAACAAGTGATAACATATATAACCCCTCATTTTATTTTTGGTTTAGAGACAAGAATAGTGACCCACAACGATGTAATAAATAGTATAGGATATACATACAAGGTCTTATCGAGTATTTTCTCGTTTCTATCCATCTCTTCGTATATTCATATACTGTATTATCCACTATAAATTAATACATACACGTACCAATAATATTATTCTATTAATAAATTTTTAATTATTGTTAGTTTAGTAAATATTATAGAAATGAATGTTACGGTTCCCTTACGCGCACAAAAATGTTTTTTAAATATTATAGGATGGAGTTATGCTATATCCCATCTGAAATTTTGAAATATAAGAGTGAAATTGACCCCAAAAAAAAAAATTGGTTTTTTTAAATTAAAACTAAATTTTGTCATTTTATTACTCACTTCATCTCTTCATAATTTTAGTTTTTGTAATTTTCGGATTATTTAAAGTAATATCTAATTTCAGCTTTTGTTTTGGGCTTGCTAGTCATGTGCTTTTTATGTGGGCCTGTAAACAATGTCAGGTATTGAGCGATCAACAAGGTCAGTCTGCTTGTTGATGGACCAAGTTTGTGTGTTTCGACTAAATTAATTTGGAGATCGTTTTGGACCGGTTTCCAGTGAAATTTTAAAATTCCTTAAAAATTTATTCCCTACAAATGTATTTATTATGAGTGTATTTTTACAGTTATAATAATTTATAAAAAATTGTATCAAAAAAATATATAATTAATAAAAAGTAACGTAAAAATAGTAATTTACAAACAACAACTTACATGCCTATTTGCAACGGCTTCTTTTTGGAGTTTATAGCTTCTTTAGTAGAAAAAAAACACTTAAATTGCGTATTTGGAAATGTTTATTACAAAATAAGCAATGAGTGGTTTACAAGTCGTTTATGCATGATGAATTAAGTAGTGGGTGAAGGTGCTTCTTTTTAAGTATTTATTTTATTTAACAGTTTATTTAAAATTTATACTTATAATAAATATTTATTTCCCAAACACAATTATTTACTATATAAATAAGCTGACTTAAAATAAGTTATCACAAACACACATTCTCACATATTTAAATAAATTGAACTTAAAAATAAACACTTATTTTAAATAAGCACTTAATAAATAAGTTGTGCCAAGCAAGATGGTACATTGAGAACATGTTAAAATATAATAAATTTTAAGCAATAATTTATGAAAAATAAAATACACTTACACGGAAAAATTAAAAAACGCATACACTATTAAGAAAATTTGTATTAGGGATGGGCCGTTAATTTGTTGTTGAAGTTTAGTTTAAAATAATTATACTTATTCACTTTTACACAAATTATAAGCGTAAAGATGATAAATAAAAATATCAATTTTCTTTTAACTCTTTCGAATAAGAACATAGAACAAGAATAACCTTGAAAATAATAGATCATATGAAATGATTTTTTCCCCCTCACACTCTGCTTTTGATTTAAAACAACTTGAAAGAACATTTAATTTTGATAAATAGGTACAAAATAGAAGTTAAATTTAATTTTCATTTGAGTTATTTGTGTGTTTATAAAGAAAAAAAACATAAAATTTAATTCTGATAAAAGAAAAGAATGAATATTAATTTTTGAAATATTCACTATTTTATCCCAACCATATATTTTGTTTATGTATAATTAGGGGATACGAATTGGGCTATTATATTTCAAATATTTTTAATTGAAATTTTTGATAGAAGAAATGACCAAAATCTTCAATCTAGCTCTTCTAATTTTTTCCTTCAAATTAAGGAATGAAAATAAGGAGGTGAGAGATCTTATTTGTATAAAAATTTTATATTTATATTACAATAATATTACATAACAAGCTCTTTTACTTTAAGTCATTTTAAAGATTTTACATATACAAAATCTCTTGTATCCTTAAACCTTTAAAAAATTTACAAATATGAGAATTAGAAAAAAAAGAACTTTTGCAAATATTAACAACTTCGTAAAAATCAGACAATATTGACATCACAAACTCCTATATACAAACGACCTATAACAGCTACAATTACTTTGATTATATAAAAATTTTACTCTATTAATATCACTTTTAGATCCAGTGAAAAATAGTCATATCCGAATACTCTCTTTATGCCATAAAATAAATTATTGAACTTTTAATAAATATTAATATTGTATATTTGACAGAAAATTACATATAAAATAATAAATTTTTTAAATAAAATTTGATATTAATAATAAATTAAAAATAAGATAAAAAAATTACAACAACATATTTTAAAAAATATAATATTATAATAAAAAATTATAAAAATATTTCTTCTTAAACAAATCTATTCTCTATGGAATAAAGTAACTAAAGATGTCGTCATAATTGAAATTAGCGCCAATATATTTCCGTTTATTAACTCTACACACCATATCCTTTTAGATACGTGGTCTGCATATATACGGAGTATATAAATATGTGTGTGTGTGTGTGTGTGTTTTGTATTTTTGTCGTACAGATCTCTCTCCCAATTTCTATGGCGTCCACTGTAATTTTAAATTATAATCTCCCTCTTCCGAATTACAAATATAATAATAATAATAAAACCCTAGCATTGGTGGGAGGAGGAGGACGACAACGACGACGACGAAGTGCTCTCACACATTCTCAATTCCTTTCTTCCAATTCTCTTCACGCGTTGCGCAATCATTTTCTGCTCAAGCTCAATTTCCGGATTTCGCAGGCTGTACCCTTTGTAATTTCTGCACAATCCAATTTATTTAATGGTACATTTCTTTCAGCTTTTCTTCTCTCTTTTCGTAATTACTTTATTTTTTTTCGAAAATTTATATTCAGAATTTGATTATCTGATACTTATGTAGTTATGTCTACAAGGAATAAATGTAATCCTTAATTTTTTACATTATTATTATTATTTTTTGAATTTTTTGTTTACTTGTGTTCTATGAGTGTGTATTGCTAGTAAACTAGTGATACTTGAATTATCAAATATTTGAGGCTACCTAAACCATTGTTTAATTTGAAAGAAATACAATCTTGTTTTATGGATAATAAGAATGGTGTAATTCCCAAAATGGGTCAAGTGATATTGTCAGTAGTTTACTTATTTTTGGTAGAATAGGATGTTTAAACATTGATGACAGACTCAGCTTAAGTTTTAGAGATTCTTGATTCTTGTAGTGTAAATTATAGTGTCGGAATCTATAATATCTAAAATTTAAGCCAAAACAAATGAGATCATATACTTATAATTCCCAACCTTGACTTGACAAAGCCGCAGTCTGTGATGTGTCTTTGAACACAGCTATTATTTTTTATAATAAACAAAATTGGAGAAGATCAAGCCAAATGTTGACAGTTTTAATTCACCTACTAAGCAGGGGTTCAGCAATTTCTAATGTGGTTTTTGTTGGTTTTCCTTTTAATACTCCGTATCACATATGTATAATATACCAATAAGACATATATTGACATGAATGTTGAATTTACATGGAAAACTGCTACAACCACAATTTATACGGCATGGAAAATTCATTTCGAGTTTCATAGAGTTTCAAACTCTTCATTAACTTTACATTCAATAATTCCATCTAGGTTAGGACCAAATAGAGATTGAAGAGTACTGTACTGCCTAGTGCCTAAGCAGGGTTTAACTGGAGTTAAGTGGGAAATTTGTGTCGGTACTAGAAGTAAATAGTTCTATAACCTTGAATGTTTTGCCTAATCGAGAGTGAAGAATACTAGTTAGTGCGTAATTGAACGAGGTTCAATGGAGCTAAGTGTGGATCTTTTATCAATACTTGAGGTAGAGTGGTTCTACATCCTCAAATGCTTTGCAGCTTTGCCTAGTACATCTTATGTATTAACTACAATATAAGGATCCAAAATTCACTATCTGAAATTTTGGACTTCAGACTGAAAATGAAGAAAGTCTAATGTGATTCTTTTTTGAAACTGGAGTAAATCCTTAGTGTGTTTGGTTCTGTCTCCTACATGCATAGCTGTTTTCATTGTGTGCCTTGTTTCATTAATTAAAAACTTGTTTTCGTGGACTGAATGTTATTGGTTTTGGGGCATTCTGGTACAATGAATGCAGATATAATTATGTGCTATATTCATGTACTTAAATGCTTCTCTTCTTTTTAAACAAAATGTTGCAAAACCCTAATATAGCTGTGGTGAATTATCACCTAGAACCAGCTCATCAACATAGCTTATGGCTACAGTACCTAGTCTATTTTATGTATCGACCAACTCACATGATCAGAAGCCTAGTGGTTTTAATCTTCGAATGACTTTTATTGTGTATCATGCGAAATAGTTCTTCAAACAGTTTGGAAAGTCAGTAGAGATGCAGTTGAAGCAGGAACTGGCCTGGTGCCTGTAAGTTGATATATTCTCCAATATATTACCTGTATATTTGCTTGCTCAATTATATCTAAGTCTTATTCTTCTTGGCATCAGGATTCTATTCCAAGACCAATTGCAAGAATTTCTATAACCGTAGTTGGAGCGACTCTTACGCTCTTTCTACTCCAGTCGTTCCTGTCTACGGCTTTCTTTGCAGTGGTACACTTTCTGTTTAATTGGTGCTTTTTGTATTCTGAGGGATAACTACTTGTTGCTACAATGGTTGATATAGGCAGGATATGATAAATTATCTGTAAATCTGTGATTTACGTTGAAACAATGTCCAATGGTATGATAAATTACTCGTCTCAATGAATTTTCTAGTGATATATGAAAATTCATTAGTAGAAAAAGTGTAGGTACTTTAGTTGACGAGTAGTGCTAGACAAAAACTACGTTATATACATTTTAGGTTTCCAATCTACATACAACTAATTGAGTGCAATAAAATTGTGCTATGCATGAGTAAGCTTTGTAATGTAGGAGATTCTTGTCCTTTATTTTGTGTTTCTTATCATGTCACGTCTACTCTTGGGAGTCTGAGGGAGTTCATCCATCTTTTCGCCAGTCTTTTTCTAAATATAAATACATTAGTTAAACTTTACTGGTGCACTTATCATTCTTCTTGGAAGTTGCTACCGAAGAGCTGCCCAACTCCCTCAACCTTCCAGTCCAGTCACTTTCGAGGAAATCTATTAGATTAAGAGAAGTTAAGTACTCTCGCCTGTCAATGACCGTAAAAAATATGACCTAGAACTTGAGGGGGCTGATGATCATGTAGTACTATTGTAGGCTGGACATTCATTTGAGAAGGGAAAGAAAATAAAGAAAAAGGATCCAGCCCAGAGCAGAAACACTTGCTTCATATGCATAGACCTTTCACTGATTGATAATTCTAGCTCCTTTAGTAATTAAAAAATAACCTGCATCCATACTACCATAGTAGCAGTTCGTCAATCCAATGATTTATGGTCTGATGGTCTCTAATGGTCCATATATATGTACTTGATAATTTATAGAATGTTAATGCTAGGTCTATCAGTTCTTTGGGGAGGTAACCTGTTGTTTCTATTTGACAACAGGCCGTGATGGGACTCTGTTATTTCACATTTCTAGCCTTGAACAAGGATGAAGGCCCAAAAGGGGGAGGCGGGTCGGGAGATTTGACATCTTCTACAGAAGACTCCCTAGAAGAAGCAAGAAGAATAATGGACAAGTACAAATAACAAAAACTCAAATTCACTGGTTCTCTTCTATCTAACTTTAGCATGTGATTCCATTGTGGGTGAGGTTTACGGCGGCCTCACTTGAACAGGATCTGTTCTATAGGCTCGTACGCATGTATCTATTGTGGGTGAGGTTTTTGTGTGTACCCTGAATGAAAACGATAAAGTCCTTTAAAGATAAACGCAGTAAAGCAAATATTTTCTGGTGTATAATCATCATGTAAATTGAAGTCCTAATACCAACCATTAAATTAAGTCGATGGTTAATTACGTCAATTTAGAATACTTTCTTATGTTATAAGTCCGCATTTTTGCACATCAAAATAAGAATGCCGCATGTATTGTGCACAAGCTATGAAAGTGACACTTCCAATTGAACTGAAGTACTTTTAGTGTAGCTTAAGCATGCTGCTTTATAGATTTTGGTTTATTTTAGTTTATTTTTCTTTTCTTCTTTTGGGTTTTTTTTCTTCTTATGGTATAAGGCTATAAAGTTCATAATTTTTGTTGGCAAGACAAATGTGCACCTCAAATAGCACGCTTTGACAATTGATAGATGTACATCATCATTTGGGTTGACTCAGGTGACATATCCAAAGGCATGTTTATGAGAATTCGCATGCATTGTTTGTTATAAAATTCATCATCCATGCTTACCATCATATTTTGGGTGCAAATAATTGCAGACATGATTTCATGGAATCATGATCAAACACTTGGCTATTAACTCCTTTCAAATCTACGAGTTGAAAAAACAAACATATAATTTTTTGAGTTCCCTCATTTCACCAAATCTGAGATATTTTCTGTTGGTGGATTCATCAGATATTCCATGGATGCATGTCACCTCTTATTAGCATTGGGAAATGTCAAAGAAAGGGGCAAAAATATAAAAGCAAAAGTTAAAAATGAAGAAGGATGCGATTGTGGGGCAGTTCTTTTTCTAGTTTTTTATTATGTCTTTTTGTTAAAATTTAACTTGTAACTAAAAGTTATAAATTAAAAAAAATTAAGTTAAAAGTGTTCGGTATTAATTTTACTTAAAGTCAGAAGTTTAGTAAAAGTATTTGGTTGAGAATGACTTTTTTATTAAAATAAACTGTAAAATTACTAAAATAAATATTATCAAATAAAATATTTTTTTTGTTCAAGGGTAATATTGTTTTTACATTTGGTCAAATTTACTTCTCCAAAAAAGTTAACATCCAACTTTTAAAAAGTAAGAATTTTTTACTTTTTTGATTATGACTAAAAGTTGGAAGTTAAGTGATAAAAAAATGGGAAACAAACACTCTAAAACAACTTTTTAGCTAACAAAAAGTTGTAAAAGAACATGCCGCGAGTATTTCAAAGCCAAGGGGTAAAAGGAGCAATTTTTTGCAATATCATATACAATAATTTCTTATAAGTTTGAGCATCAAATATGTTAAGATGAAAAACTTTATAAATTTCAAATGTTTCATGAAAAACAGTATTTTGTCAATATGAAGAGAAACATGATGAAAATGTTGGTATAAAATGAAATTGGAACAGAAACCTGGTGGATGATAAACAGGCATTTGTCCATCACCATGTAAAAAGCCTTCTCATTCCATTCCCTTTTTCCTTGCAATCACTCATGACCATCTCTTGTTAAAACAAGTTTTGAGGACATTCTCAATTACAATATAGATTCTATAGCCTTTTCTTTATTTTTTTAACTTTTGAGCTATGGCCCACAAACATCTCTCAGTCCACGCCAAAAAGAATAGACAAACCATGCCCCCACCAAGCTTAACATACACCCCCACCATCTTAGGCATCCAATTATGAACTCCCACTTGATGACTAACACGTGTACGGTCCTAAGATGGCTCAGCTCAATTGGTGAATATGCACCCTCCGATCCAACCAATCCCATCTTGAGTAGACAACCCCCACTGATAGCTTGCTGCAGCACATAATCTCTCTCCCTACCCTCAAAGATAACAAAGAAAAGGCTTGGAAAGAAAACAATCTGCCACTTCCAAAGGTGAGCGTGCGCATATGTTATATACATATAGCATTTGTATATATTGTTTTTCTTTTCTATGTACCGACTCTTACTCGTATCTACACCGTTTAGCACTAAAATCGAAAGAAATCTACGCCGTTCAATTATCATCATTCCATTTCGATAAGCTGTTTCTTTTTAAGTTAAATTTTTTGTTTTTTGGTTATAAAGTAAAATTTTAAACAGTACTAAATTCTTGAAGTCTATAGCTAGTGGAAGTAAAAAGATCTTTAAGTCTAACTTTGAATTTTGATAATAAATAGTTTTGTCAGACACTGAAAAGTAAATGAAAAGTATTTTTTTGTACGGTATAACTTAATTATGATGTAAATAAATAATTCTTTCAAATACGGAGTACTACTTTTACTATTTAAGTTATAATTTTATTTGTCGAGTTTTACGGGTGAGCGTCGTACTTTTATTTGTCGAGTTTTACGGGTGAGTGTCATACGATACGTATATAAATACTTTACAAATTGTGGATATTAAATTTAAAATTATAACAATGTAATTTTGTGCGAATGTAGTTATATATGGATATAGTATGGTTGAGGTACGGATACAGTTATAAAACCACACTTAAAAAGATAAAAAAAAAAATTTATAAGAGTCATATTCAATTCTTTATTTAGTAATTTAAAATTACTAATAACAAATGTCACAATCATAATCCCTTATTGATTTTACATCACAAATAAATATTCAACGAATATAATTATCTTAATAGACATAGTCTTATCATTTAAAATTAAAAAATCATAACTTAAAATTAGGCATTCATAATCTAAATGAATACTAAGTCTCGTCAATAACCTCTCCTAGACTTTGTTTAACACAAAATATCAAAATAATATTGCATCTTTAATATTTTATGTAATTAGTAAATACTAATAAATACAATCAATATCAAATTTGTATTACAAATAATACAAATTCAAATCTCAAGTTTCTCTTTCAAACATGTAATTGAGCTAAATAACATATTATTATTTTTCTAAAAATATATAAGTTTGTATTACAAATAATTAAATACTAAATATTTGTGAAAATATATAAAATATTATACATACATATATATATATATATATATATATATATATATATATATATATATATATGAATATGTTGTGTGGTTTAGTGCGGTGCAAATACCTAAACATATCCACAATCACATTTACAATAATACGAATATTAAAAATAAAAATTATATTGTATAACCGTACCATATCCACGTATAAATTTTACGGATGTGCAATGCCATTTACAAATTCTTGCTCAAACCTAGTTCGTCCTTTCTTACTTAACTCACTGTACATCATAATCGAATGAAAAAATTTTGTATTAGGAAGAGCAACCAGAAAAAGGAGAAAACTAGCCGTTGGTGACAAATATAACAGTGTATAATTTGATGAATCAGTCCACTTTCAATCTTGAAATGATAAACTATACTTCTTTCTAGAGTTTGTGACACAAATTTCAGGCATGCTATAATTATACTTGGATGTCTTATTTTTATATATTAATATATTTATTATCAGATTTTTAATTATACTATAAAATACATTAAAGTATAATTTATAAATAAATTAGTTTTTATTTAAAGTCAATTTGGATTCTGTACTATCAAAGTTCTGATCTTCTTTCATGGAGCCCTAAGGCTATTCATACTAAAATTTTTTAACAGATTTCATATTATATATATTGAATTATATTTTTTAGAATCTCTATTTTTTTTAAAATTCTATCAGTATCATTATTTTACATATTAGAAAGTTTTGAAGTAAATCATTTGATCTAGAGATTTATTATTTAAATCTCTTAACAAATTATCTATTTCAGATATTTTGGTGTAAAAATAATTTGTAGAGTTTTAACTTTTTACACTTTAAAATAGAGATTATAAGACTTCCTTTGTCTGATTTTATTTGTCACTATTTTTATTTTAATTTGTCCAAAATTACTTGTCTCCTTTCTATTTCAATACTATTTCATATAATTTTTTTAATACCATCCTCATTTATGAGTTAAAATTTATTGTTGAGTGTATTAAATTACAATATTAGAAACGTATAAATTAAATTGATAGTACATTTTTTAAAATAATAGATAGAATTTAAGATGGATATTTGGATTTTTTTTTAATAATAGTGTAAAATCAAAAGACAAATAAATTGGACCGAGGGAGTTATACGGGAACCGGGGCGAATGCTCTAAATATAATCCTAAATAAAATATTTTTGTACCATAATTTAGAACAATAGAAATCAACCTTGTGTCAGCTTTCCAATAAAGAACTTCCACCACCTGCGCGCTCTCTCCCCCTCTCTCTCCCACCCTCTTTTTCTTTTCCTCTTTTTCCTCACACTTTCACTCTAGCACCTCTCTCTCTCTCTGAACCCTGCTTCATCCATGGCAGTTCCAATGCTTTTCTCCTTGTACATTACCTTCTTTATCTTCTTCACTCTTTCCACGCCTTTCCCTTCTTCCTCATCTCCTTTCTTAGATACTGACCTTCTTTTAACAAAGATCAAACCCTCGCTACAAGGCCAGACAGAAAACCTCCTCTTATCTTCTTGGAACACCTCTGTTCCTCTCTGTCAATGGCGTGGCCTTAAATGGGTTTTTAGTAATGCCACTCCTCTCCTCTGCACTGGCCTTTCTTCCCCACAATGGACAAACCTTAGCCTTTTCAAAGACCCATCTCTCCATCTTGTCTCTCTTCGACTTCCATCAGCCGGGCTCTCGGGAAAGGTGCCAAGAGAGCTAGGAGAGCTCTCAAATCTGCAAAGCATTTATCTTTCTGTTAATGAACTCTCAGGAACTATTCCTCTTGAGCTTGGTTACAGTGTTTCTTTGTCAGATATTGATTTGGGTAACAATTTGCTAAATGGGTCGATCCCACCTTCGATCTGGAACCTCTGTGACCGACTCGTTTCGCTTCGATTTCATGGTAATTTTCTTTCTGGGGTTCTTCCTGAACCAGCATTGCCTAATGCTAGTTGTAACAACTTGCAATTTCTTGATTTGGGGCATAATATGTTTTCGGGTGATATCCCGGAGTTTATAACTAGGTTTCATGGTCTTAAGGAGCTTGATCTTGGGAGTAATATGTTTATTGGTACAATTCCTGAGGGTATTGCTGGACTAAGTTTAGAAAAATTGAATCTTTCTTACAATAATTTTACTGGGGTTGTGCCAAAATTTGAGGGATCAAAGTTTGGTGGAGAGGTTTTTGATGGGAATAGTCCAGGGCTTTGTGGGCCCCCTTTGAGGGGTTGTAATGGAAGCTCTGGATTGAGTTCTGGTGCAATTGCTGGAATTGTGATTGGTTTGATGGCTGGGGTTGTGGTTTTGGCTTCATTATCAATTGGTTATGTGCAAGGGAAGAAGAGGAAGAATGAAGATGAAGAGGATGAAATGGAAAAGGAAGAAGATAATGAAAATGGCGACGCTGAGGGGAAGCTGATTTTGTTTCAGGGCGGTGAGAATTTAACTTTAGAGGATGTTTTGAATGCAACAGGGCAAGTTATGGAGAAGACGAGTTATGGGACCGTTTACAAGGCAAAGCTTGCAGATGGAGGGACTATTGTATTGAGGTTGTTGAGGGATGGTAGTTGTAAAGATAGGAGTTCATGTTTGCCTGTAATAAAGCAGTTGGGCCGAGTTCGACATGAAAATTTGATTCCACTGAGAGCTTTCTATCAAGGAAAGAGAGGGGAGAAGCTACTAATCTATGATTATCTACCTAACAGAAACCTCCACGATCTCTTACATGGTATGTTTGTTACACTTTAGTTGATTAAATTCTCAAGTAATGCACCATCGAATATTTCATGTTTTGTGTTTATGTTACAATTTTTTGGTTCATTGCCTCGTGTTTTCCCTCAACTTACAGAAGCATAGACCTCTCACTTTATGCTTCGGATGCTTAGACGAAAACAAGTAGATCTGACATAGAACCAAATTAGTTAAAACTCGTCTATTTCTAAGAAGCTACAGATAGGAACTATGGACAATTTAAAATGTAAGAAGCAAGGATTCGGGTTCGTCATATAGGGATTCGACCGTTCAAAAAATCTCACAGAATGGGAATTTGTGGATTTGACACAAATATAAATTTATACATATTAAAACATATAATTATACAAGGAAAACAAAATCACTCCCACTTTTCTATCAATTTCTTTGGTAGTCTTTTGAAAGTACATTACGCTAACTAGTACAACATATAATAGTAGTTAGATTTGCATTATTTCATCATTCAAAACTAAAGATAAACTACACAAGAATCCCTCAGAAGAATGACATCATAATTAGAAGAATCCAAGAATATAAGAACGGGATTTGGGGATTCAACTACCTACAGAAGAATCCCTGATTCTTAGTTTAAAACATGTCTGATGAGGAATGCATGAGCAAAAGAGTAAGACTTGTCCTAGAGTTATAAAACCCTGATAAAAACTAGCAATTGCTAGTAATCTTGGAGTATCGCATGACCCAATCGGGGTGTACGTACGTAAAATAAACACACCATTGCTATCAGAATTCGAGCTCAGCAAGCTTTAGTTTACTTGAATACTTCAGCATGACTTCAGTTATAGGTCGTTCATTATGAATGTTAGTTCTATGTTACATAAAATGAAATGTTAATTCAATTACAACTATATCCTTTGATTGTTAATTATTCATGCTGGTTGAATCCAGAATCAAGGGCAGGAAAGCCAGTTTTAAATTGGGCTAAAAGACACAAGATTGCATTGGGTATAGCAAGAGGTCTAGCACATCTTCACACTGGTCTTGAAACACCCATTACTCATGGCAATGTACGGTCAAGAAATGTTCTCGTTGATGACTTCTTTGTGGCCAGACTCACCGAGTTTGGACTTGACAAGGTGATGATACCAAATGTAGCTGATGAAATAGTTGCTCTGGCCAAAACAGAAGGTTGCAAGGCACCAGAACTCCAAAGGATGAAGAAATGCAACTCAAGGACAGATGTTTATGCTTTTGGCATTTTACTGCTGGAGATTTTGTTAGGGAAGAAACCAGGGAAAGCGAGAAGTGGCGATTATGTTGATTTGCCTTCATTAGTAAAAGTGGCAGTATTAGAGGAAACAACAATGGAAGTTTTTGATGTGGAGGTATTGAAGGGGATAAGAAGTCCAATGGAAGATGGATTAGTACAAGCATTGAAGCTTGCAATGGGTTGCTGTGCTCCGGTGGCTTCAGTTCGACCTACGATGGACGAAGTTGTGAAACAGTTAGAAGAGAATAGACCAAGGAACAGGTCTGCTTTGTACAGCCCTACAGAAACTAGAAGCGAAATTGGTACCCCCTTTTGAATCTTAAGCGTTCTCTATAAATTATGCATCAGATAGTTTTATCTTAATGTAAGTTGGTTATTCTCTTATTTGTATCGTCCTTTTTATTTATTCGCCACATTTACCAGTGACGAGGTCTAATAGATCTGCAACAGTCTTGTAGTACAACATTCACCCCAACCCCAAGTATTTAAAATAGGTCATTGGCTTGTAGGACGAGATGCAAGATTTATCCACATCAAGTACATTCAGATTTTTTATTGGTTCACTCCAAATAACCGACTCAATGCGCTCCGCACCCCCCCCCCCTCCCCCCCCCCCCCCTCCACCCCCCCCCCACCCCACCCAAAAAAAAAAAAGTACCAACTTTTGAGAGTCAATTAAATAGATATAGGATTTTTATGGCTCAATTTTACTTGCAAGTGTCTGTCGAGCTAAAAGTAATATTACAGTCCAGTTTTTTCTATGTAATTTAGTGATAATTTTAAAAGTTCATCGAGTTAAAAGTTAATGAAAGCCACATAAATCTCTTACCTTCACATTTACTAGCATCATCAGATTTACGGCGCTGCACCATTACAATAAATGGTTGGCTAACGGCCACTATAATTTTACGACAATCTACAATGGCAGTGACATGCAATTCGTCACTTTTAATCTCCCATTTTATCCTCTGCGAGTTTATTTCTGTTACTGAAAGAAGGAAACACAACCACATAAGAAGCATTTTATTATTTTCAAAAAAATGAAATAATAGATACATTAATAAATGGTTGAATGGCAACGAGGGTAGTTGACTATGAGAGTCTTCATAAGATATATTTATGCAAGTCTCCATAAGAAATATCTACTACCGACAACTATTCTCTAATTACACCATTAGACTGTGACAACATACACAAAGCTGTGATACATTAAACAAAATTGTTATACATCTACGCACAGCCAAAACATCTACTAAACGAAAACTTTGATGCCACTGGTTCGGGCTCGGGTTCAGCGGCAGAAGCAATTTTCCTACCAGGAAGGTGTTTAAAGAAGGCTCTTACAGCTCCTGCCACCCCATCTTCGCTCTCCATGGCCTTCGCAAGTTGTACCGCATTCTCCTTCACCTGCATTGTTCAATCAAGATTTTACTCAGGCATAGATAATGTTCTCATTTCCAATACTCCGGTAGCTATAAAATTTGAATAAGGAAATATCAATATTATTCGCCATTTGAGATAAATAAATTATGATGATTATCTTATACGGTGACATTATCGTTGTGGCCTATTTGGCCACCTTCACAAAAAATTACCTTAGGATAAATGAACAATTACCTTAGGATCTAGCATGAACTTGATAGCATCAACCAACTTGGGGAGTGAAAACTCATCAATTGGAATTGGTGGAGGTCCTACTTCTCTGGCATGCACTCGTTCTCCCCAAAAAAGTTGGTCTCCAAAGAAAGGTACAACAGTTGTCGGGCACTATATAGAAATAAGAATGGAAATTACTAAATTGGATTTTAGCCCAAAGACACAACCAATGGATCAAATACGAAAATAATATTATGCTTTGAAGTCATTACCGCAGCCTTAAGTCCAGCAGCTGTTGTCCCAGCACCCCCATGGTGTACCTAAAAGCAAAGTGTGGAGCAATAGTAATGCTATTAAAATATTGACAGAATTACAAATTATAATACAACATTGCAGAAGCATTTAACCAACACAGTTAAAAACTCCAGAACTCCAGGTTTCCCAACACTAGAAAAGTATGGTACAATGAGATAAATATGGAAGCCTCACCTGGATATAAACATAAAACCCAGAAGCAGCTAGACACAATCTGAATACAACTTAGGTTTGACATCAAGTTTGCGCAGGTTCAAACTTTGAATATTTCTGTTAATGATATCTTAAAGTTTTAACTTGAATTGAAGTCTAAAACCTCCCACATCCAATGGAAAACCAATCGTTAACGCATAGTGTTAGTCATTACAAACAGAATTCAAGAGTATTGTACAAATACATATGCTACGTGATGGGAAGTCTTCTACAACTACTTCCAAGGCCTTCCAGTTTTAAGCTGAAACCGAAAGAAGACAATATGTGCTAACCATGGCCGTTGGGATTATTCCAAACAGGCTAAAATTTAAACTTCTGACATGTCGGTTAACATCTCAAAGTTTTTAAGCCTTGCTTAAGCTTGAAACCCCATCCAAAGTTCTACATAAAACTAACATTGAATTAACAGACAGATACAAGAGCACACATGCACAGGTGTACAGTGGAAACATTTTGAATTACTTTCAAGAAACTTCAAGTGTGAAGAACAGTGACATTATCATGCAAACCTGGGCTTGTTGGATCACACCAACAAGTCCTCATATTAGTCCAACAGGCATTAAAGTCAATTTCTCAAGGCCTAGATTAATTTGCAAAATACCTAGGCTCAATAGCTCAAGAAACTAAAATTCTGAATCACTACAATGAAGTGAAAGTAACAATCTATAAGCTTGAATTACTATTGAATGTTATTTGCTATAAATAAATAAAAAACCGACGCCCTTACCACGGCCGCACATTGTAAGAAAAGCCAGTCATGAGGGATGTTGTCAAGTGAGTAAATGTTATCCTTCGGTTCTGCCACTGGGAAACAAATTCAACCCAATAAATAAAAAAAAAAATCCATTACACAGAAGGTTGAAGAGGTAATTACTATTTAATACCCTGCAAGACTTTTAAAAGAAGACACGAGTAATGAAATTTGTGAGCACAAAACGGAACCTAAAACTTACAGTTGCCAAGGCCACCCCAGCCTTTGTTAATGATGCCCCTCTGTCCAGTAATATCTAGAGCTTCAACAATTATTTTGGTCATTTTCTCTGGCTCTTGAACAGGCTGAGTCAGATTAAGAAATTTGACGCTGAAAACGCACCTCAAGAATGTGCTTTAGAAAGAAAAGGATTTGCGACATATACAGGATTCTTATGCTATTAAATTTAACCAAATACATAATTGCTATAATCTTCACATTAGAACCTCATCTTTAAGGATGACCGGTAACTAACCAAGTCTATGCAAACAGGTGACAAAAAGCAACTTCAATAACTAAGGAACATATCATTTTAAAATAATATGCTATTCTGATATGTATGCAGTGAAATCAATCAGATTCCAATGAAAATATATTCATTTTAAAAAGTGTAATTAGTATTTGCATGGATAAAGATAAAGAACGTATATTTACAGGGAATTCAAAAGATAACTCACAAGGCTACCAAACCCAATATAGATAGGTTTTGTACCAGCTTTAAGCCAGTTTACAAGTGATTCAGGAGGTTCATAATTTGAAGCAAGATCAAGGAAGCAGAACCCCACAACGTCGATTTTGGGTCCCCAATCTGCAAAATAAGAGATAATAAATATTTTTCAAAGTTTCATTGTGACAAAAACCATTCAACCATCTCCATATATGGTTTAGCAAAAGATGAATTATTACTATTTAAACCTCTGCATAATATGTTACTTATAGTTTTATGCTTTCAACTGAAAGAGAATATTCAAAAAATTCAGATGTAAGAGTGTTTCTATGAGGCTGCCTTTATTTCATCAATTGAGAAAAAGTAAAAGGGGATGAAACATCCAGATGACATAAGTAATACTCCATATTCAAAATATTAAGATCCGTAAGACATGCTCCATGACACTACCCAGTTAACATAATGCAACACTTATCTCCCAGATGCTTTGTTCAGTATGCTCATTATACTTGTGATGGAAGAGTTGGTCATTTCATCATAATTCATTCATGGAAGTTATAGGTATTGATCCTCATCATACATGTTTCTAACCTAAGACACAATTCACCAAGTGATTTAACTTGAATAGAACTTCAAATATAAATGATCTTATTACCTCAATCGAAGAGTTGCATAGCCCCCCCGTTAACTAAATATATATCAAACTGTACATGTCAAGCACCAATTAGAGTTGTTTATTGCACTATAGAGTCATTAAGAAGTTTAAAGGACCAGGAACTTTATGAGTTTCTGCATTTACAAATCATGACTTTTGGTGGGGCATAATTTTTCAAATTGAAGACGGGGTAATATTTCTTGCCATTTTCCATTCTTAATCTCCTCAATAGATTCAAGAACATTTATACTGTGATGACTAATTACATTGACCACATACAAGACCCATGCAAAATCGAGCAACCATACCCTATAGCACTGATTCAGCCAAAAAAAAAACAGGAACCATATTTTATTTCCTCAATAATATTTAGTGCAAAGATATCATCCTAGCCAAGAACATAAATCTCTAGAATCATAAGATATAGATATAATATTCTAGATATATGTGGGGGAAAAAAAAAACCAAAATTCAAAATTTAAGGATTGTATCATATCTCAACTAAACCCATATGATTCAATTTAAATTTTAAGTAGTCACCTTTTGGTTTAGGAACGAGGTGAGGACTCCATATATACCCATATGGCACATTGGCATCAGAACCTTGTGAACCACTTAGATACGTGACTGGTCGTAGCTTCAACTTTTTCTTCCTGACATCATTTATCATATCTCGAATTCCAAGCCAAATCAAAGAGTCGACGATTTGATAAGATAGCTGCAGAGTTCATTTGAGATTGCATATCATTTAGGCTATAATTACAACATCAACAGATGATGCTGCAAGGACAACAAATATATCTATACTACAGTATAAGCAAATTGGTTGGTCTGCTTGTTCAGCCACAAATTCTAATTCCATAGGTAGCACATGGCACAAGGAAAACTTTTTCTAATTAAAACAAGCAAGTTTTAAAATTAAGAAAATGGACAATTATTTCAGTTTTTGTTGAAAAAATATATAATTTGCATACGGCATAGACAACAGAAGCATAATAAAAACAGAAAGTTACTCAATGAACTTACTCTATATCCAGCGGGCTGCTTAACACGGGACAAAGGGTGTGGAAATTCACTAGTTGGCCTGGTAGCAAAAATAAATGCTATTTCATAGTTAATACAAGGAAGAGGGGTAACATGACCACAAACTAGTTGATGGATGAATAAGGCTATACAATATCAAGCACAGACTCTATAATCTAGCAAGACTTACGTCCATGGCATTGTGAAAAATACATGAATTGGTATTTTCAGTGCCTCTGCCACATGTGTATGTCCTGAAGCATAATTTAATAAAGGTCAGCAATTCAACAATGATCATCCATAAGTAGTACAAGGAAATAAGAGAAATATTGTAGAGCAAGTGGAATGAGTCATTCCTACCATGACCAATTTTAAAAATTTTCATTCAATGAAGAAGAATGAGGAATGGCTCATTCTTTCTTTCTCATTGTATTTCCCTCCTATTCCTCCTCATCTCATTCCACCACCACTTTTCATCAATTTTTTCCTTTTTTGTTTCATACTCCCTCCTATTCCATTTGAGCAATGAAAGGAATAAATTGGAGCAACAGCATCAACAGTTTACTAACAAAGTAACAAGACTTGTCAGCAAGCAAGAATCCAAGCATATCTAAGGAGGAACAATTGCGAGGTGGTTTTAGAGGGAGCCGATGAGTAGCTGGGGATGGGGGGATTGTCAAAAAATAGAATTGGCCACGATACCAAAAGATAACAAAGACTGATCACATAATCAATTTACTTTTATTTCTCTTTTACCTCCCCTCCCTCTGTTCCATAATACACACATATACACACGTATATGTATGTGTGTCTGTGCATGTAACGTGAATACCAAACATATTGAGGAAATGTTTTTATTGCTACTCTAATCCTGTTACTCTCTACTGCTATTATTTATTTATCTATCTTTTCCATTTCTTCCTTTTACCTTTTAATTCTTCTCCTTCCATACTACTTTGCACCTACTTGCTTATGCAAATGATTCATCTTCAGCCTACCCCCAACTAATATAGAATAAAAGACGAGGTTGAGATCATGTAATGTTACATAGCAAGAAACAAATAATAAATAATGAAAAAAATGGTATGAACTAACAAAGAAAGATCTATTTGTAAATTATGAGATTTACTCGAAAAATGAGAAAAAAGGATCCAAATTGAACATAATCAACCATCAAACACAAATATTTTGTGATGAAGCACCAACAGGTGAAGCTATATATTTCCCAATATAATATTTTTTTTAAGCAGCATAATCTTTTTTTGGCCCTTAATAAAAAAATTGTCTGCCTTATATGTGGCAAGTGGCAACCATCTACACAATTTATGTGAGGAATTGCGTCTCAAATTCCTAGTTCTTAGTTGGTTTTGATATAAGTGTTTTTCTTACTAGAGTTGGTTTTTTCTTCTGGTGTGTTTCTATCCTATATTGGATTTGATGTTTTTAGTGCCTATAAATATCTTGGATTAGGATTTATTTGGGAGGATCTCCGTGGTAGATTAGAGAGATTAGGAGTATCTCACGGAATTGGTTTGTTGAGATTGTATGATTTTTCTTGCGCATGTTAGATGACTGAGCTTGACGGTGCCATCTTGTAAATTCATTGGATTTCATAGTGATATTTTCTTCTCGTGCATGTGGTTTTTTCCAATTTTGGGTTTTCATGTAAATTTTGTTGTCGTTATGTGATTTGTTATTTATTTTGTTGATTGTGTGTTTATTGGTTTTACTTTCGTTGTGATATCATCATATCTATTTTATAAAAAAAATGGAATTAAGAGTCTAAGTTACGAAATTGAGCAATACGTCTTCAAGTGGTTCATCGGCAAAGTATGAGATTGAAAATCGATTGTTCGGCATAGGGGAGATTTTCTCGAGAAGGTTGGAAGAAGATAAATTGAAAGCTCTGCAGTTGTGCCTACCAGTTGGTGTATTGCGGGAAGTGCAGAAGAGATGTCCTTGCACGATGCGTATATCGAAAATCACTTGTCTCTTATTGCTTTGCAGTTGATGAAGAGGTGTGATGGTGCTACGAGGGTCTCTAGGTTTAGACATGTTACTCGATTGAAAAAGAGTCTTGTATTAGTTGGTAAGCTTGATTTGTATTAGTTGGTACGCTTGATTTGTGCCTACCAGTTGGTACCCTTGATTTGTATTGGTTGGTACGCTTGATTTGAAGTGGTACATGGTTTTAGTTGAAGGTGAAGTGATGGAGGTCGGTAGGTTTCCACCACAAATACTGTTTACACTGTGCTATGAAATACGAGATTGACTCGTGTTTCGGTTGATGCACCATTGACGAATAATGACGGGTTTGCCATTGATGATAGGCTATTTTTGAATAATGGACTGAAGTGTGGCGACACTGGGTTTCCATAGGATTGCTGTAATTGTGGAGCATCACACAATTGGAATGACAGTTCGAACGCTTGCAGTTCATCGAGCGGTAAAAAAGTTTGAGCCTTGGACCAAGGGTAGCATCTTACTTGGTTTTTTTTTCTAGTATAGATGAGAATGAGGGTTTCTTCATTACCTTGTTCGGTGGTTTCTTTGGATGCTATGAAGAAACCGATAGAATTGGTTATTACTCTGAATATGTGTCTTGATATAGACATGAGTGAGAATGACACTTCTCCGATTTGTTCACGTGGCTCTCCAAGTGTCAATGAGAGGGTGGAGTTGTGTGTTACTCTAGAAGTGGAAGTGGGTGTTTTCTTAGCCCAATTTGGGAATAGTTAAGGTAACTACAACTTGTTGGCGTTAAAGAAGAATTTATCGTGTATGAAATGTTTTGGAGAATTTGAGCCAAAGTGGAGATTTGTTAGGAATTATGTCAAATTCCTAGTGGATTTTGGATATAGGCATTTTTCCTATTAGGATTTGTTTTTTCTTCAAGTGTGTTTCTATCTTATATTAGATTAAATGTTTTTAGTGCCTAATCATACCTTGATTTGAGATCTCCACGGTAGATTAGAGAAATTGAGAGTATCTTACAGAATTGGTGAGATTGTATGATTTCTTTTGTGCATGTGTGATGAGTAAGCTTGACGGTTCGATCTTGTAAATTTTTCGGATTTCATAATGATTTTACCTTCTTGTGCCCGTGGTTTTTCCCGATTTTGAGTTTTACACGTAAATTTTTTTGTCGTTTGGTGATTTGTTATTTACTTTGTTGCATGTGTGCTTGTTAGTTTGCTTTCGCTATAATATCATCTTGTCTATTTTATAACAATTTAGTTTATCTACTGTACCAGCTTGTGGAACACAAAATAGCTTTTTCACGTGTAACTCTTTTTGGATATATGATATTTACATGTGATATAAGGAAAAGGGGAAATTAGGCTACAACCGACTTTTTGTGATGTCTAGAATAGTTTTATAACAAAATAAAACTAAGGCTAGTTTGATAGCACTGAATGATCAGTAGGTCTGAATAAAATAGATCAGTACATCAAATAAAATAGAGCATTTGTATAAAAAAGAGCAAAACTTGTTTGACAATTGATTGCATACATCTTTTGAATGAATATATTTACTATTATACCCCTATTTTGGATTTTATAATTATAACACTACTATCCATTATATTTTCAACTCTCTTTCCATTAATTTGTCCTTTCCCATACTAATGCTCATTGACTCGCCATTATCACAGCTTCTTCCCCGATCTACGATACACAGATCTAATCTGTGATACACATATTTGATCTAAAAATTCATTGTCTTTCTAATTTTATCAATTTTCATATCATATATGAGAGAGATTTTTAATTTAAAGAGTTCATCTTCCTGGTTAAGAAAACAGGAGGATGTCACCGCTTTGAACGAAGTGGGAGCTTCATCTTCCTGGTTAAGAAAACAGAAGAAGAGTGTATTCCAGTGTTGCAACGAAGAAGATGAGGATATATAGGTAAAATTCCAATTCAGAGTAGGCTCTTAATCGTTTAGCATCACTATTTTCCTTTACCGATTTCGAGGCTTTTAGAGGTGATTTTTTTTTAACTAACATGTTTTTCCTCTTCACGAAAGAGACACTCAACTATTAAGAAAAATTGTACTCTCCAAAACATGTTAAACTTACTCAGTTATAAAAACTATGGTGTATATACATAAACACGCACATATATCTGCATTAAGGGAAATGACCTATAGCTCATTTTTGTAATTTTACCACTTATTTAGATCAGATCAAATTCACTTGGGAAATACGAATTCAATCAACTGGGAGGTAAGGTTCGCCATATTCAGATCTGAAATCTTAATGATAAGAGCCAATCCACATTCTGCACTTGGTTAATCTGGAAAGAAACCATATCATAACTCTTTACAGGTCTAATGGATTACTAATAGCATTTTCTGGTTCTTCAAATGTTGAATGTTTTCAGGTTATTCTAGGGTGGTTTGGTCCCTGTTTAGCATGTTGAATATATGAGATGAGTAGATACCACATTTTTTTTCTTTTAATACTGTCTCACCTACAAGCCTACAATACCAACTGAAGAGTAGAAAGAAAAGCAACCACACAGCAGAAACAAGCCTATGTTAGCCCCTCATTATGTGGATTATATAGTTTCTCTTGTTTCCCATTACCAAATGTTTCCTCTAATGTTAAGCTGACTGTAATGAAAATCCTTTCCCCATTGCACTAGATTAATGTAATATATTAAATGATATCAACATACATAGTATAAAAAGACTAAACAATGGTAGCATGTGGGGAAAGGACAACAGTTTTAATCTAACCATATGCCGGGGGATTGGCAATAATTGCATCAGCTTTGAATGGTATCCCAGTATCAACATCAGGTTCTTTGCATGCTGGAAGCAGCGAATATATTATGTCCTTTAATTGATTCCTCTGAACAGGTATTTCTGATGGTCCCGATGGCAAGAACCCTTTGTTCTTTACCATGTCTGCAAGAAGAAAATAAGAAGTCAATTATAGAACGTCAACATCTAAAAACTTCCATAACTAATTCATTTGCAAATCACAATGAGTTTTTGGAAAGAGCTTATATTCCTTTAACTGATTCCACTTAAAGAATCAACAAAATTATAAGTTTAAAGGTCAAGTGATATGGCTAATTAGAAGATCTTAACAGAAATACACATGACCTGATTAGCCCATATCAAATATGTATAATTATTAGATCTTTATCAAGTTCTTCAGATAGTTGGATATAAACGTCTGCTCGCAGTTTTCACATTAACATTTTTAAGAACGTAGGATTTCTTCTGTATACTTATTCTTGGTGCAATATTCTTATAGGGAATACAATAATGGTCAGGTAACACCAGAGTTCATACCAATCTCACTCAACAAACTGAACTCCAAAACCTTATAACCACATCTTTTGTTAGCTTAAGTGAATCTCCGAGAGCATATATTCAACCAAAAAAAAAAAAAGAAAGGAACTTTAAGGAACATACATCCAGCAAGAATCTTTGGATCTCCACCTAGAGGATAGAACTCCAACCCAGAAGTCATAACAAACTCCTTAAAATTTGAGTGAGTAGCCAGTCTAACACGATGTCCATAGTACTGCACAAAAGAACCGCATATTAATCACTAAACCCAAGTATAAAGTTTAAAAGACAATTATAGTTATTAAAATTAAAGTTATGGAGAATTTGCAAACGACAAAGAAACCAACAATAGATAATTTCAACCTACATTTCGATATCTTTTTGAGGTATTAATATTGCCTTTTTGTTACCATTTAAGGAATGGAATCATTCAACGAGACATGGAAGCACAGTACACGTACCTAAAATGTTGCGATTTTTTATGTCATAAGCTTAAAAATTTGGGGGTCTAGCAATCATATGCAATTAAAACCAAATTCTAATTACACCCAGTAATCCACAATAAATACTATCACTAGATAAAAACTTGCAAAGATCAAAGAAGACATGACACCTGTAAGCGTTTGCCGATTGCAATAAAGGGCTGCACATCACCACGTGTACCAACAATAAGAATCACTATTTGCATTGGCGGAACATCTTCAAGATCTGCTGAGTCAAGAGGATCATCCTCAACTTCATTGTAAACATTTTCAGGCTGAACACCAAGTGCCTGAGGTTCAACATCTCCTGGGACTTCAAATTCTACTGTTCCATCATCTTTCACAGTAGCTATTCTCTTCAATAAACTCAGCTGCAAAAGTTTTCACATCACACAAATTTCAGTTTTCATTTCAGCCCTTTGTTTCAGTATCAAGAGGATAGTTCGCTGTAATACTTTTCCATGCCTACAGAAAATTTAATGCCCTCGTGCCCCCTATCCCTTTTTAAATGTTGCAATACGTTATCACATTACTTTTGCTTCTCCTATTATTACAATTTATCATATACATATGATCTTTTTTGTTGGACAAGTGTACAACTTTCAATATGCCAAACTCATTATTCAATAATATACTATTATATGCGAAAGTCAAAGGCGAGCAAATTGCAATGTCATTTATATGGAAAACTTTGGAGACTATCTAATCTGAAGAAAAATAACATATAATTTTTGCAAGATTGATGTAGTGATGTATATAAGGAGTTCTACATGACATGCATGCTCACAAATATTGTGTTGTTTACCTTCTCCTTGGCAGAAATTTTGTCATCAAAAATTTGGGCTGCCTCTGCAGCTACAATATTATGATGTCTTTGCGTCTCAGTCCTTGCTCTTTCCAGCTTAAGCTGGCTTGAAGGTGGCACAAACTTGTCAGAGTTCAAAAACTCTGTTGGCAAAGTATTTACTCTGGGAAAATTCCTGCTCACATTGCCTGAAACATGATTATAAACAGCTTCACCTGAGCCATTTAGAACTTTCGAACTTAACAACACAATATCTAATAACCTTGACCATAAGACTTCATTCAGAAAACCACTAGCTAACAGATTAGCAGCAAAAAGATAAAGTTTAACAGCTATAGCCAATGAACTGAAATTCCAGCGATGTTTAGAATTCCACAAACTGCATAATTAAGCATTTTCATAGATTGACATATTAGCACTAATCAAAACCCACATTAAACACAACGTTCTATAGTACTGTTACTTGCCTACTTATACTGTTAAGTTATCCCTAATGAATAGTATGTATACAAAATTTAGCATTCTCCATTTCAGTAATTAAACTCTTGATTCGAATGCAGAAATCACATTCAAATTAGATAAGTTTCACTTACAGAGAGCGCAATGCTACAATGTCACACATCAAATTCGGGTAAAACGAAGTCAAATATCTGAAATTCAAATAACCATCCTATCGTCTCAAACAGTTTTCTCCGCAATCAAACAAAAATTCTATCGAAAAACAAACAGTGGCAAAAATCAACAAACCTGAAGAGTTACTGCCGCCGTTGGATAGTGAACTAGCAACAGCCTCCTTACTATCGAATTCACTGCCGCTGGTACTTGCGGCGGTAACTGACGTCTCGAAGTTGACCGGCACATCGCCGGAAGTAGTAGCTGCATCATCGTTTTCCGTCATCGGCGGCTTCACCGACTCCGGCGTGTTGTCTCCGTCGGCTTGGTGTTGGTGATCCAGATCTACAGAAGTTGGCAACAATTCAAAAAATTTCAATTATGAGTTGGGCGAGCTCGTTGAAGACAGAAAGGATATAGGTAGAGATAGAAATGCATAGAGACAGGAGCCACGTTCGATGAAGTGGATAGAGAGGTTGTCTATGTGTGTGAGAGACTGAGAGAGAGAGAGAACGGAACAGTGGCCGAAATAACCGCGAGGACATGAGTCTGGCATTTTATGAGGGTACTTTAGTAAAATCAACTCTCATTCGAGTGGATGATCTCGATCGAGGCGGATAATTATATTATTGTTGTTTATTCCTATGCTCTGGATAATTATATTAGAATCAGTTATTACTCCATTTGTTGCATATACAACCTTTTTGTTATTGTATCAAGTATGAGTGTTATTTTTTATAATTATATATTTATATAATTAAATTTTAAAAATTAAATATTTATAATTTATAAGCATTCATTATCATTATTTTAGTACATATAAATTTTATTACAATGAATAGTTAAAAATTTTAAAACTCTAAATAAATTAGTTTTATTACATAAGAATTGTAATTAATTACAAATTAAATTTTAATTAAATAAGTAAAATATTTTAGGATAAGAGTTTTATTCGGCTTTTGGTAACTCGTTCAGTATCAGTTTTATTAAATGTTGAGAGATCGATTTTATTGAATTTTGAATTGAGTTTGAATGACAATTGAGTAATTTAGGCATAGAGATATTAGATAAGATATTTGTTTGACTTTTTATATACAAAGAAAAAAGTGACATTGTGGAATTTAATTTTTTTTATAATAAGTGTCATTTTATATCTCTAAAAATTTATGCATTACACCTTTTAATTTGCCCTTGTGTATAACTAAACCAATTATTCTCTCTTATTCTTTTTATTTGTGTCATACACTTTTTTTTACACAATTCTCCTTCTTAATATAATTTTAATGAAGGATAAAAATATTGATCAACAAAAATTTTAGCATAATTTTTAATTCACTCAATATGTGTGCAAACAATAACATTACCCCTTATTATAAAACGAATGAAGTAATATGATCAATTTTAAAATTAAAGATATATTATTATTTTTTAAATCAAATGGTGACCTATATTTTAAATTAATATTAACTTATTTTATTTTAGTTAGTATAATCAATATATATCTATATAAAGAGTCAACAACAAAAAAAAAAAAAAAACTGAACCTTTCAATTGTAAAAGCATTTATTACATTATAGGCTATGTTTGGCTTTTTCTATATTATATATGAGTCCAATATTAATTTTTGTTTTACTCTTAGACTATCTCAAATAAAACTCTAAAAATATTTTAAATACAATAACACTTTCTAATTTATGAATAAACAAAACTTAATCGGTGTTTAACATTTTTTTCCTTCTGAAAAAGGAATCTACAACTATATGAAACCAAAATTATTGTGAAAAATTTAACAAAATACTATATTATATATAAATTCAATATTAATGTTTTGCTCTTAAACTATCACAAATAAAACTTTAAAACATATTATAACTACAATAACATCTTCTAATTTATGAATACGTATGCTAAACTTAATTGGTGTTTAACATAAAAAATTATAACTTATTATTTTATTGTATTTTTCAGGGGAAAAGTCTACAATGTTTATATATAAATTCATAATTATTTTGAAAAATTCAACAAAATAAAATTATAAAGAAAATAAAAGAATACGAAGAAGTTTGCAAACTTTCTTAGTTTTTGTGATCTCAAGATATGTAATTAATATTGATTAACCCATTACAACATATAAATTTTTTTTAATATATATTAAATTATTGTAAAACAATATTACAAGATGAATTCATTATTAGATAAAAGAACAAATTAAGTCAATTTTACATTTTGTAAAAATTAGAAATAGTATCAATTCAAATAGTTTCTATTAATGATTAAATGTTAATTTAATTCATTTATTTGATAGGAAAGAGACAAAGAAAATTTATTTTAATTTCACATTAAAAGTGCTAAAAATGTGTGTTTATCTTAAAGAAACTAACAATGCTTCTTTTTTTTTTTCTGTGTGTGTGTGTGAGTGATATTTATTAAAAATTTTAAAAATATTGTTAATAAAGATCACTTGTATGTTGGGTTACATTTTTTTTAAACATATAAAAGGCTTAGTGCAGTTTTCACATTTATTCTTATGTAGTATGTTATAGATATTTTATTTTACATAATAATGAAATAAAATATGGGAAATGAAGATTATCATCATAAAAAATAACATTTCTTATATATCTAACATATATTTGATTTGATATAAAAAGTTAAAATACTTACCTTACAACAATAATTAAGTCGTTTAATTTAAGACAAAATTTATTTTAATATCATAATCTAACAGATTTGTCATTTCTACATCAAAAAAGTTTATTTAACTTTTATGAAATTTATTGAAAGAAAAGAAAAGAAAGGAAAGAACATGGCCAAATCACGGGTTCGAACTTGAAGATGGCAGTTATCTTAATCCTACAAATTTCCGGCGAACCCATAAAACCAAAGTTCTAAGGACCGAATTGGACGGGTCAGACCGGAAATTGGTGTCAAAATCGGTCTATTTCATAAGAACTATTTGTTAAACAAAAATACCGGATGAACGATGTAGTTTTTTTAAAAGCCGGTGAACCTGATGATTTTATAAAAAAATTGAATCCATTTTTTGGTTGACCAAAATAACTTTTTTATTTTAATTCATATTTTTTAGTCTATATCAAAATTAAACATGTAATTCACTTATTAGCATTACTATAAATTCATTAAAAATAAGAATTAACATTTAAAACATAAATTTTTTTGAATAAGTAAATACTAATAATCAAAATTATTTATTTTATCTTGTTAAATATTGTACTAATTTAATTTGTGTGATAAATAATTATAATAATTAGTTAATAAGCTCATTTATTCATAACTGCTGTGATTAAATTCCTCAACTCCTGTATAACTGCTATGATTAAGTTCCTTTATTCATGGCAAACAAGTAATGAATAGTGATTGTGATAAAACTAGAATATAACTCTCTCTCTCTCTCCCCCAAAAATAAGTCATTCAAGGCAAATGTCCTCTTATGGTAGTTATTTTCTCAAAAAAAGGGGAAGCAATTCGAGTAACTATTCTCTTTTATAACTGTTAATTTATATATAGAGAGAGGGATTGTGCGCCGAAAATTTCATACACATTAGTTTATTTTTTATTTTTGTGTTTTATTTTAAGAAATTTTAATTGTACAGATTAAAAGATCATACAAAAATAATAAAGAATAATTTTTTTTTAATTTTTTTATAAGATCTAACATTGTTATTATAATTATACAATATTAATTATTTTTTTCCTTTAAAAAATGTGTTTTTATATGGTTATAATATATGAAATAAATATTACAAAAAATTTCAAAAAAAAATATTTCTCTTTATTTTTAGATAAATTTTCAATTTGTACTGTTATAATTTTTTAAAATATTACAAAATATAAAAAACAGTTAATGTGTATAAAAATTTATATACCACAACTCCCTTTTTCCCATATATATATATATATATATATATAGTAATTACGTGTGAACTTATTTTTAATTATACGCGTAGTGTATGTCTATATATGTCGATGTGCCCCCCATTCTTCAATACTATCATGTGAAAGGCTCCATTCAATTGCTGGTGAAAACACTTGGCAACATTTTATGCCCCCATGTCATAGTTCTAATAAATAAACATCACAAAATGATACTAATATGCTTTTCGTTTATAACTTTTTCTTTTCCTTTTTCAGATAGTAAATAATAAAATAAAAAAAACAAACGCACAATAATGTCAGAGTAATACACTGTTTATCTAACACAAACGATAATTTACTTAAAATTATTGCTATAAAGATATTTTGAGTTGATATTACTCCGTACTAAAGTAAAAACTATAACATTTTAATTGAATACATTTGTTTTTTTAATTTACATGCGGTTGACCCTAATAATCCTACAACGTTAAGCATAAAAATATACATGTCAAAATAAAATTTATTATCCTATTCATTAAGTATTTACCATGTTTATTTAAATTCCCTTAATAAAGTACAATATTCCTCATCCCTAAACAAAGGAGATAAGAACCCGGAAATATTAAGTATTTTATTCTTATTAATAAGCTCTGAAATCTGTAACCAATATTACGATTTATTGTTTACTAAAATTGGTATAAAGTAAGCGATCGTGGATAAATCTCATAAGATAGCGACAACAAGAATAAAATATATAAATAATAACTAAGCAAGCATAACAGATTTCCTATTTTACATATTAAATTATATTTTTTCATATATTTTAGAATTTCTATTTTTTTAAAATTATACCACTATCCATATTATACAACAGCTTAGTGATATTTGAATAGTAAATTTTTTAATTAAAAAATTTATTGTTTAAATTTATTAACAAATTTTTTATTTTAGAAATTTTGGTGTAAATATAATTTTTAGAGATTTATATACTCCGCATGTGGCAGAAGAAAACAGGTTGTATTCCGAATGATCCAGTAGTTTGAATTCAAGTTAATGATGGTCCACCAGATTCTAGCACAATGACTTACAAATCAAACTGATTTACTTCATTTAATTTGGAAACAAAAAAAATACGACATAAATTTATGTTTTGATTAAATAGGTATACTTAATATCAAAAAAAATCTTTATTTGAAATATAATTAGGTATGTAAAGTTTGTATTAAGAGAATTTTCTTTGAAGTCTAATTTCGTTCCATTCATTCACATAATTAGTCGAGTTCAAAAAAGTATTGCATTTTGTTAATTGAATGAAAAAAGACATGACAATTGAATAAGTATATAAAAAGATAAATAAAGGTGAAAGTCAATAATCAGAAAATTACAAGGGGATTATGAGAATTAAAAAATAGTGAATTGTGTATATAATTTTGATTATGAAAATATTGAGAAATTTCTTCTAGGATAGTAAAATTAAAACTACACATAATATTGTGAAAAATAATGAAGCAATAATGGGTTTTACAAATAACTTACTGGTTTAACAAAAAAGTATGAAATTCATTCGATTATCATATAATTAAATTCTATCAGATCAATCGTACCATCATTAAATCTGAAAATTTATAAAATTTTAATTGATTATACAATATGGAAGCTATCAATCTAACATCTGATGTTATAAATTAATAAAATCATAGCATTGCAAAGACTCATATATTAGAAAATCCCAATCTTCGAGTAGTTAAAAACATACGCCCAAATTCACATTATTGTGTGGCTCTGTTTCGAATGTGGCCTATTTTCTAGAGGTGCAATTGTTATTTGATAAAATATCAGAACATGATATTTAAAATTTTTATCGCAAGATAATTTATGCACAAATTAACTTATTAATAAAGTTATTGTTATCTTCTGGAGTAAACCTGTTTAACTACTGTACTAAATGATTTGACTTTGGTATTATATGGTATTTTTGAATGGTTCATGTTATATAGTATATGCTATTTTTGAATGGTTTATGTTATAGTCAATTTGTTGTTGACTAAATTGGAGTTTGAAATTCAAATATAACTAAAAAAACCAAAAAAATAACAAGCACGTCATTTTCATAACTTGTTTTATATAAAATAATTTTTATGTTTAGAAAATAGTATTAAGTAATAGTTAGGACAACGGATAATTAGTCTAAATTTGAAATCTACGGCCCCTGCACCTAATAATAAGAAAATTATGCTTTTGATGTGGGAGACAAGAGATGAAAAGCTAGGTTTAGATAAGCCGATTGGTCCTTCTCACGTACATTTTCAAATTAAACCATGTAAATTGTCGACAAAAATTAATTTAGTAGCGAGGTTGGTGGCATGCATCGAGAGTCTCTCTCAACCTATTTAATAAAAAAAAAAAAATATTAAAGCATGCAAATCCATGTAGGAGTGAGATAAAATTATGAGTAAGATTTTTTATTTCATAAAAATCAAATTATCTTATTTGCATATATTAAGTGCTTGTTCGTTTTCTACTTTTTGTTTATGTATTAAAATTATAATCTAATTTATTGATTAAAGTTAAAATGTGTCAAAATCATAAGTTAAAATGTATTTGGATGAAAAAATTGCTTAAAGTAAAAAATCTAATTGAAGAAATAGCCAAAATCCAAAAAATAACAAAAACTTATTTCTTAAATTTTGAATTAAAGTTAAAAAGTTAAGTTCATAAATAAATAGAAAAATAACATTAAAATAATGATTTTAATCTGAAAAGTAGTTTTTGATAAGAAATAAATAGGAAACGAACACTCCCTAAATTTGTGTCAATTAAGTTAGTTTTAATAAATAAGATTACAAATTTTATAAAATAAGGCCCTTTTCAAATTTTATCATTTTAATATAATACATGAATGATGAATCTTGTGAAAATTAAAACCGAAAAAAAGTAAAATTGATTCTTTTGAAATCAAGCGAAATAACATGCATATACATACATACATATATATATCACACTAAGATACCGTAACTTCTTGATTAAAAATTCAAAATGTAAAATTAGTTTATTTTATTAGAGTGATATTTTCTCTTCTTTGTCGCAATTACAATCTTTGTAAGAGTAAGTAATAAAAATTTCAAATATTGCAAGATACTTATAACCAAAGAAACAAAAAAAAAATTGAAATTCGAATGTGTACTAAAAAAAATATTTAAATTCCAATGTATACTTCTTATAAATGCATTAATTAGTAAAAATTAATAAAATTTCAAAGTAACACATCTTTTTTCTTGAAATGGAGTATATACATACATACATACATATACATATAGAGAGAGAAAGTGGAAAAGTTTTGAGAAGTATAATCAGTTACCTGTGTTGATGCCGCCTAATTCTCGGCAATGTCCGCTAACTTAAACCATAGCCATAAGCCACGCTTTCTTCCCTTTTCACCCCCTTCTTCATCTTCTCGCGATCGTACGCAAGCCCTCACTTTCACGTCACCATCTCAACATCTTACCCAATTGTCCGATCGATAGAATTCTCGAACTTATTATCATTAGATTCCCAAATTTGATTTTAAATTTACGAAGCTAATGATAGCTCCTCAGCTCAATAATATTTGAATTTAAATTACAGAGTTGATTAAGGAGCATACTGGTGATTTTCTTTCCTTTCCTTTTATTTTGATTTCCCGCCCTTTAATTTCTATATTTCTTGTTGATTTTGTAATTTTGATACATATCGATCATACCCATGTTCTTAACTTACTTAATTTCATGATTCTTACTTGTAGTTTTGTAGGTTTTAGTTTGAAATTATGGTTACAGATCATAAAATTTTTGTTGATCTGAATTTTAATGGCTTATTACACAGGTTGAATGTAAATACATAATTGGATTGATGTGGGATGATTAATAGTATGAATAAGTGATCAGCTGGATATAGTAGCAAAAGTTCCCCATTTCTGGAGCATTGGAGGAGCTGGTTTTGCGGGTAATAAATACTTGTTAATTTCGTACATATTATTGGAGAGGTTACATAGAGATAGGTGTGCAATTTTTGTCAGTTTTCTGTTTATTTGATAAGGATCTGGCTTGATATTGGGTCGAATTAGCAGTTGTTAATAGTGTCGTCATCATTCAATTAAAAAACAGAAAATGAAATAAAAAATCTTCATTTGGGTTGTGTATAGCTGCTGCAGTAGTCAATTGCAGTGGCCACTCCTGGGGCTATTGCTGACGACGTTTACTCCTTAAGCTAGTGATAGGTAAGGTGAAATTTAGAATACTATAGAGGATGAATTGTGATAATGATATATAGTTACTCATCATGTGGAGAAGTTGCATTGGTATGAAATTGATTCAAACTCAGGGATGGAAGGAAAGCGAACTTGATGGTGGAATACACTGTTCTTACGCAGCTAAATAGATTCAAGAACCGTTCTGAAGCTATGAATAATAAGGTACAAGGCCGTACTGGTCAGCATCTCCAGCAAGAATCAACCTCGGCCATTTCAAGAGATGGGAAAAATGTAAATAATAACTTATCTGTACGAACAGGTGAGGAATTTTCCATGGAGTTCATTCATGATCGCACAACTTCAAAAAGAGATCCTGCTCTAACCAACACGGCTCAAAATCATGCTAAAGTAGTTGGAGTAATCAATAATCAGAACATTCCGTTGGCATATGAGGAACTTAACAAGATTCTTGGGCTGCAACGGATGAATTCAGAATGTGGTTCTGACTTAGCTGATTTTGTTTCAGCAAGAGGGTCTACTACAGACATTGACACTCAGAGTTATGTGAATAAAGAATTCCAAAACTACAAGGAAGATTGTGCTCTTGTAAATGGGTCCACTACGACTACTGCTGAAAAGTTTTATAATCAGGTTAGTTCTGATCCAAGTGCTCCAAACATAAATGAATCTGAATTCTCCCAGTCCAATCAACCTTTAGGGTCAGGAGCTTCAGATGGGTCCCAATCTGCTAAAATAAAGCTTCTCTGTAGCTTTGGTGGGACAATCCTGCATCGGCCAAGTGATGGGAAACTTAGATATGTTGGGGGTGATACACGTATTATTTCCATAACAAAGGATCTTTCGTGGGAAGAACTTGTGAAGAAAACTTTGGGAATCTGCAAGCAGCCCCACACAATAAAGTACCAGCTTCCAGGGGAGGATCTTGATGCCCTTATATCTGTTTCTTGTGACGAGGATCTTCAAAACATGATAGATGAATACTATGGGCTCGAAAGGCATGGGGGCTCTCAACGACTGAGGGTCTTTTTGATTCCATTGGGTGAATCTGACAGCGCACCTTCTGCTGATGCAGACACTGTTGTGCAGAGCAATCCTGATTTTCAGTATGTTGTTGCTCTGAATGGCGTTATTGACAGTGTTAGAAAAAATTATGATGAACAGCATTTGGCTAGTGAAGCACGTATGTTGAGACCTCATCTAGACAAAAATCCTAGCCTCAGCAGAGATTCTCCCTCTTCCATGCATCCTTTGGAAACTAAGGCTGACTTGAGTGGCTCACATCTTACTCCATTGTTGAATGAATCCCATAATTTGATCGGCTCTTCTAATCAATTTGCTCATTCTCCTATGCTAGCCCGACAAGCAGATGTGAGGACAGGTCAAGGCAAGGAAATCTCTGCACATGGTAGCACTGAGAGCACTAGTGGATTTGCAGCTGCTCAATTACCCCTTGAAAGATCAAGAAATGAATTTAGTTTTCCACAAGTAGCAGTGGAATTGAGGAATCCCAATCATCCTGGTGAACCTGTAGAAATGCATCCTTACATCCACAATTCCAGCAGAGAAACTCCTCCCAGGTTTAATCTCAGTGATACCAATCTCTATAACTGCTGTTCCGAGAAGCCGGTTCTCAATGAACGGAGACTTCTTTCTGAAAAGGTCATTGGACACTCCGGTGATCCTATGACTCCATTGTTGGGATCTATCGAGTCCACCGGGTCTCATCCTGTGCTGTTACATGCATTTTCTGATTCCTTCCTTCAGGAAAATGGAGGAAGGTCTATTTTCTGCTCACAAGAAGGAACGAGTCCATCTTCCCCATTGAACTTCACATCACCACAATTGGCTTCAAGAGTGATCTCTGCTGCTTCACCCCATAAGCCAGTGCAACTGCAGGAAAATATTGGTATCATCAATCCAGAAGTCCAAATTAAGTTATTAAATAATGAGCCAGATGTATACCAGATTCAAACCAATATGGTAAAAGGTATGTTAAGCTCAGATTCTCTGGATAGAGTTGAAAATTCTCATGGCACTGCTAGTTGTCCTGATATGATGCACAACCACAATAATAAATACATGTTGGATAGTGACAAGATAAGCAGGGTTGATGGAATAGATCCTCTATTATATCATAATGGAAAAGGCGTTGATTCTAGAAAACCATTTGATGTCATGGAAAAAATCAAGATTTCTTCAGATGTGAGTTGTGACCCTATACCTAATCCTGGTGTCAAAACAAAGATACAAGATTCGTTACTATATGAGGGCATTGCTCCAGTATCTTCTGCAAATGACCTGAAACCTTCTACAGTTTTGCTGACGGAGCAGTCTCGAAGGAATGAACTTGAGAAATTTCCAGCAGAGAGTAATTTCAACGGCCTGAATACTACCGAGGATCAGATTCATGTAACGCCGGGAATAACAGGCAGTGAACAGGTCAGCATTTTATCGTGGGCCATGAATTCGGAAGTAGCTGGTATAATTCAAGATTCCATACAACAGTACCGGGATGAAAAATCTCTATCTGACCCGTTTTCTGAACTTTCCAGTGGCCACGTATTTCATGATTCCTCTGTACCACTACGTGTTGAGTGCCCAAAGAATAATATCATCCAAGATCCGTTGTTAATAAGCTCTGAAGATTTGCATCAGTCTGCTGATTTGAACAATATTGGTCCTGAACCAAGTTTAAATAACTCTGCTTTGGTACAGAATTCATCTAAAGGCACTGCTTGTAGAGATGTGTCTCTCCTTGATACCGACTTGATACAATTCCCTGAGAAAAATGTTCAACATCTAGTCCCCGGAGAATTCTACAATGAGAAGAAAAACATTAAGGATATTGCGGGTAGTAAACACAATGAGCAGAAGCAGCAGGAGGCAGTGAATGTTTTGGCATGTGCTGTTGATGGTATATCGCCTGGCATAAAATCTTCCGCAGCAGCTGTCCCATGTATGACAGATTCACCTAACAGTGATTTACTGTCTCCAAGTGTAACAGAAGTTGAGGGCACTGTTGAGGAATCGGATTCTGAGGTATTATTGCTTTGCTATGTACTTGGAAAACGTACTTTTGTATTTTTGTATCCATGTTGTATTGAGTTGCTTTTGTGTAGGATGCCAGAGCTGATGATGGGGATAAGGATGTATTTTTCACTGATGCAATGATAGCAGAGATGGAAGCTGATATATATGGTTTACAGGTACTCTTCTATTTCTTTCAACTTTCAACGTTCAACTTTCTACACTAAAATACTTTATTAGAACTGCAAAACTAGGAACCTCTCGCCATTTATTAAATAAATCTTGTAGGTAAGATGTTTATGTATTCTCTTATTTACCTGTAATCTTAATTGAAGCATTTCAATTTCTGCTTTCACCAATAGGAAATAAAGTGGGAAGAATAACAATTCTTGGGTAGATAAAACTGAAAGAAACAATTCTATGCTCTGTAACCATGTTATGGCTTATCTATACAATTGGACGTCTAATTCATTATTTATTTTATCAATTTTTTTCTTGGGGGGTGGGCGGGTGGGTTAACAGTTCGATTGATTTCTCTTTCCTGTCACAGAATCATCACTCAAAGCTCTGTACATTTCCTCCATTTCACATTGTTTATCACACTGTTTAGTGTGTGATGTGTATTGATGGTCAATTGTTATATACTGCGTATCTAACTATAAAAGAAAATGCCACACCTAGTGCACAATCCTTCAACCAGTAATTGTGCTTTCAGTACAACTTTGCATCCCTGCTACTTGCACTAAAATATTTCTGGAGGTAGTGAGGGTTTAAGGATCTATATCTGGTTAGTTGTGAATTTTCTGACTATTTGTATGTTATATGTTTAGGTATCAAGCATTCAAGTTGTAGTTTTTGTATTTATTATGATCAAATGTGAGAGAACATAATTTTAAAATTACTTATTAGCTTCCTGTAAGGTTCTAACTCGGCCAAATAATCTTTTCTAGATCAGAACCATAAAAGTTATGCATATCATTTATAAAAGATTAGGCAATGAAATACGATATTATGGATCAATAACAACATTGATTGAATGTAAAGTTCATTTTTATATTTACTCTCTCTTTAAATTTCCTTTATCATTATCATTAGGGAAAAAGGAATTTGAGCTGCATTTCAAATTAGAGATTTGGGTCGTAATAATAATTTACCTGTACCAATACGTTAAAACATGGAATGTCCCTTGATGCCTCCCCAGCGCGACTCTTCCAAGGAGGTCCTCCCTGGTGCTGGACATATTTGGATACTGTGGGCAGATGAAATTTGAATCATATATAACATCCAGCATATGAATTTTTTTACACAATCAAAGATGTAATTTAGGAAAAAAAATCTCATTAATTTGATAAAAAGAAGATGCAATCGATCAGTATTCTTCCAACCAAAATATTACCCAATCTGGAAAAAATTGGTACAATACAAATCACCAAGAAATTCATCAGCCTTCTCGAAGTATAATATGCAGAATTAATTCCTCCTACTTCCCCCACCCACCCTCCCACCAGAAAAAAAAAACAGATCTTACTGATGCTGTGGCAATATTTTTCTTTGTGCTGAATTTGCGGTTTTGGGGATTCTAGGGTTTTCAGGATTTTGTGGTTTGAGGAAGAGATAGCTTAAATGTGTGTTCAAGGGTTTTGGGAGAGCTCGGTTTGCATAATTGGTGTTGAAAAAGAATCATTGAGGACCTCAGAGCTTTTGGGGTTTTAGGTTACATCAACTCTTAATAGCATGTCATATATATTTGAGAAAAGAAGAGAACTTGATCAGATAGATGATGTTGAGGAGGTTTAGTTGATGAGGTTCAATTGTTATGTTGTCGGTACCAAAGAGTTGGTAACAGGAAGAAGGAGAAAGGGGAAGGAGGAAGAGGAGGAAAATTTTGCAGGAAGAGAGGGAAAAGAGGAGGAGAATGGCCATTTGGGAAGTATGAGATTCGGCTGTTTTATTTTTTAAAAACAACCTCATTTTGGTTAGAGCTTAGATCTTTAACTTGGGATGCAGAGCATAATTCCTTTTCGCTTATTTGTATTTATTATTGTTTTGATTAAGTATCTTTAATGCTTTTAAATTTTACTAGCATTTTAAAAGGGAAGTTTTGGATGCTTTATGCAGATCATAAAGAATGCTGATCTAGAAGAACTGCGGGAGTTAGGTTCTGGTACCTATGGAACCGTATATCATGGAAAATGGCGAGGGTCTGATGTTGCTATCAAAAGGATAAAGAAAAGCTGCTTTGCTGGGAGATCATCAGAGCAAGAACGTTTGGTGTGTTACGTGCACAATCTCCTTTTTCTTATCTAGTTTTCATTGCGATTGACAATGACTATTCATTTCGTTACCAGGCTAAAGACTTCTGGAGAGAGGCACAAATTCTTTCAAATCTTCATCATCCAAATGTGGTCGCATTTTATGGGGTTGTACCGGATGGGACAGGGGGAACGTTGGCTACAGTAACTGAGTTTATGGCAAACGGGTCACTCAGGAATGTACTCCTTAAAAAGGACAGGTGACATTTGACCCATATATTCCCCTATATTTACCCTTATTTTTGTTGAAATGTAATGGAAGTTTACATTCTCGTACAGATCGCTAGATCGTCGTAGAAAGCTCTTAATTGCCATGGATGCAGCTTTTGGCATGGAATACTTACATTCAAAAAATATTGTCCATTTTGATCTGAAATGTGACAATCTGCTAGTTAATCTTAGGGATCCCCAACGACCCATATGCAAGGTAATTATATTGCCCTAGCTTCTTCTTTGATAGAATCAAGTTGATGATCTCAACAATCATCAACGCACAATATAGTTGGAAATATTGATCGCGACTTGGAATATATGTTCTTATTATGATTAGATTACTGATAGTTGACTCAATTTGGAAAATGATAATTAGGAACAGTCAGGGAGCATAAATTCAAAATATTCCAATACTTTCCCTGCTAATTTTTTATGGAAGATTCATTTATTGGCTGAATTATTTAGAACATACGAAGCAACATGTAATAAAAAAAATCAACTAACTGTTTAAGCAACATTGTATTTAGTTGTTTAAGGATATCCGTATTACAACTCTATGCTAATAATAATCATCATTGTAGTTAGTTGTTTAACTATAATACTATATCCATATTACAACCCTATGCTTTAAGATGGTAAGGGAAAATATGCAAAAAATTAGTAATCAACATTGTGGTTAATTGTTTAACTATATTCTTATTACAACCTTATGCTTTAAGATGGTTAAAGAAAAATGTATGAAAAAAAATATTAAGTGAATTATTGTAATGTGAAGCAGATCTTGCAATTAGTTGTTTAATTATATCCATATTATAACCCTATGATTTAAGATGCTAATAGAAGAATGTATGCAAAAACACATTGAGTTATTGTGATGTGAAGGAGTGAGATCCTCTTTAATAATGAGTACAAGATATATCTGTGGCACGTTTCTATTGTCACAGGTTTGTGAGGCTTTCATGCACGTAGAACGTAATGATGATATTTGGATATTTATGATTAGGTGGATGTCTTTTTATCAGTTCCACTCAAAGAGAAGAATCTTCAAGTTGTTTGCAATGTCCTTGATGGTTTGTGACCTTTCAGGTTGGGGACTTTGGACTTTCTAGAATCAAGCGCAATACTTTAGTATCTGGGGGTGTGCGAGGAACCCTACCATGGATGGCCCCAGAGTTGTTGAATGGTAGCAGCAGCCGGGTTTCTGAAAAGGTTGGTACGATGTCTTAGATGGCATGAGAACATGATAGAGATTTTCGAAATTATTTGTTTATCAAATTTGCAATAAGATCTCAATTTGACAGGTTGATGTTTTCTCATTTGGCATTGCAATGTGGGAGATCTTGACCGGGGAAGAGCCCTATGCAAATATGCATTGTGGGGCAATCATAGGTAAGTGGTCTATGTTGTTTGACTAACAGTATAATAAAAAAGGTTCTGAACAAAAAAGTCAAATAAATAAATGTTGGAACTTGGAAATAATCCTGTATGTGAATGTTTCGTATATGATTATTTTACAAGAAATAGTGTTCCGGTTTACTCACATTTTGCTGCTTTAGGAAATATGTTTTGTATGTGAATGAGAATAAATGATATTAATACACTTGAGATATCATCCTTATGGTAAAATGTCAGCACATCCTTCATCTATTCCTCTTCAAGTAATAACTAGCACTCCATCTTATGGTACACAGTCTCTTTGTTTTGCCTCAATGCAATTTCTGGGAGTCAATACCTGGACAAGCATGCGGGACATTACGGTTTAATGTGAAATATTGGAAGTATTTAAGCGGACCCATGTCAGTTCGTTACTCATATCCAACCAAACACTTTGACCGAGTCCATGTGACTTAATCTCCAACTACTCAGTTTTACCCATTAACTCCTTACATTCCAACATGCATCTTCGTCCAATTTAGTGTTATCAATCAACATAATATATATCATCTACAAATATCATTCACCATGACTTCCGATGGTGAATATTTTTGTCTAATTTATTTATAATCAAGGTAAGGAGATTAAGAACTAATACAGAATTTTGTATAGATTTCTTGTGCTTTAGAAAGCACTTGATGTAACAAACCTTTACACAAATAGTGACAATCTCATTATACTATGTGGGCACTTTCTTTTTTCCTGGGAATGAACTCATCGAAGGACCTTCCTTGTAACTTTATCATATGCCCTTCTTGTGATATCTCTCTATCAGCTATATAATCAAGCAAAAAGCTTCCATGGTTGTTTCCCCCAGCATAAAATGAAACTGGTTTCTGAAATCTCATTACTATTCTCTAGCAATGCTCATTACTCTCTCAGATAGTTTTAATGTATGGTATATGCTTAGTGCCTCTAAAAATAATATTTGTTTTGAATGTTAACATTATATTTGCAGATGGGCCAAAATATACTCCTCAAGAATCTTATATTTTGAATGGTTTTCTTAAACAAACTAATCTACCAACTTAAGGCCACATCCCCAAGAACTCATTAACTTCAATAGGTACATCATTAGGTCCTAAAACCTCATTTATCTTTATCTTCTTTGGTTCCTTTTTATGCTTCTTTAATTAGAACTTTTAGTTTGCATTTTTTAGTCGGTTCTTTACATTTCTTGTTTATTTTCTTATGAGCTTAAAGACACCTTTTTCCACTTCTTTGGTTCCATAGACTTTTTTATAACAATATGCACAGCACAGGCAGACTACTCAGATTTGATTCCGATACCTTACAAGTATAGCCAAGCTGCAAGAATTGTTTGTCTAATGATATGGAAATCTCGTGAGATTGACGTCTATCTTGTGGTGATGAAATATAGTGTTGAAATACTAGGGTAAATCCTAAAATCAAAAGGAAAAATGGACAAATAATTTCATGTGTGTGCAGATTTCAGAATATGTCCATATGCTACTGTTCGAGGAGCTGTTTAATATGGCATTTTAGTATAGTCTTTTCTTGTGATTCATAAAGTTTGTTCTTAATTTTAGAAAACTATACTCCATAGTTTTTATATATAATAATTTGATATCAAAAGTGACTAATTCTTTGTGAGTAATTTTTAGTTTGTATCAAAGTGACCCAAAACCAAAACCAAAACCTTTTGTATGCACGACAGGTGATCCCACTAGTGGCACATGATAAACACAAACCAAACACTGAGCTATTTCAGAGTTACTTTGGATTGCCCAAAAGGGTATCCCAGTTTATGTTGCTCATTAAATCTCAATATATTGCTCTTCTAGAAATTCTTGTTTCTTTGGCCCAAGTAAACGAGGGTAATAACTAATTCTGTCTTTCACCTCTCTCCTGGTCGATAACGAATGCAGGTGGAATTGTAAAGAACACTCTTCGACCTCCAATCCCCGACAAGTGTGACACCAAGTGGAAGAAATTGATGGAACAATGCTGGTCAGCTGACCCTGAAGTTCGACCCTCGTTTACAGACATCACGAAAAGGTTACGATCTATGTCCACATTGTTGCAGGGGAAGGGAGTCAATACCACGGCTGGAGAAGCAAAGCCTAAAATCCCTATTTAACCTAAAAAAAACCTCCATGCATTGTTTTGCGCAACACGCTTTGTTGTCCATGCTGGCACAAAGCATTGTCTGAAGCTGAGGGTGAGATTTTGAGAAAGTTAATACTCTATCCATTTTGGTGTGTAAATGGTGTTTTTTCGCTTTGCATCTCAGTTTTGTTTATTTGTGTATATGCGAGTTTATTCATTCTTTTCAAATTTACCATTGTATCCAAGCGTGAAGAGATCACATACAAACCTAGGAATAGAACTGCAAATGTTTCATTCTTTCGCATGAAATATATGTAGCCGAATGTTTAGTTTTTTATCTTCTGGTCTATGGAGCTTATGGGACCAATAGATAGGGCGATGGGGAAATTGAACAAGAAGAAACAAAGGTGAGAGATGTGGTCAAGTATTGAGAGACTAGTGGTGTTTTTTTATTTTTTATTTTTTGTGTGTATTTATTAATTAGATTTTCAAGGTTTGGTTTGCACCAAGTTGTTGCAGGTTCAGTTGGTGATGAAATCCGGAAGATGTCTACAGGGTGGGAGGGGGTGGACTGCAGTAGTTCAGTTAGGCCGTATCTGTTTGAAAAAGCTAATTGTTTGAAGAAACTCAGACAATTAATAGCGTGTTTGAATATTTGATATACCTTTCCACATTTAAGAATAATATATTATTAATAATTTCTGGATATTTTAATCTGTAATTACAGTAGGCATTTTATTTGTGCCCATTTCTTCTTTTTTATATTTCTAAATTAATTTATATTCCATCTAAATATTGTGTTTAGGTATCTAATTGGTGAAATAGTATTACTAAATATCATTTGTTTATTTCTAAATTACTTAATAATGTCTGAATATTTTATTTATCTTTCTAAATTTAAATATAATATTACCAAAAAATTAGTCATGATTTGTGCACATTTTAATATGTCATCACAACCGGTAATTTATTTGTCACACTAAGAAATTTGAAATTCAAAAACTCATTTGAGTACAATAGCTTGTAAATAATATACTACAAATTAATTATCTTTTATTTAAAACCCTGCAACACAATTCTCTCAAACCCTAATAGACTTTAAATGCATTATATTGATTTATGTGCCGCTATGTGCGTATTGCAATATTTAAAATTATTGGATATCTACCGTATTCGTTAATGCATTTCGATAGATAATAGTTTAATTATTTAGATTCTCACATTTATACCATTTAATTAACCTAATTCTATCTAATATATATATAACACACACATACATGATTAGAAAAAAGTACTATTTTATCCAACTCAATCTCCACCGTTCAACTTAAAAATAAAACAAAAAAAATATTATTTTATTCAGCTCAATCTCCACCGTTCAAGATAAAAATAAAACATTGCAACACAATTCTCTGGAACCCTAATCGACTTTAAATGCATCGTATCGTTTTATGTGATGCTATGTGCGTATTACAATAATTAAAGTTATTGGATATCTACAGTATTCGTTAGTGCATTTCGATAAATAATAGTTTAATTACTTAGATTCTCACATTTATACCATTTAATTAAACTAATTCTACTAATATATATTATATAATATAATAGATCATTTATATAATAATAGAGATGGCAGAGAAAGACAAAAGTGTAATCGAATTAGATTATGAGTTTAAAAGTGGTTGTGTGTGATTAACCGAACTGGAATCTGACTACACATGCTCGCTGAGGTACCCATAACGATTAATGCTAACAATTGCTATGTTTTCTGGACATTGCTCACATAGTATTTAGAGCACAACAATTCTCTGTATACAGATTATTAAAATATTAAAGTTCCATATCTTTTATCTACAAGATAACAAGATAAAAATACGAGTAGAGATTTCTAAAAACATAATTATCTATATTATAAGTCAGAAGGTTTTATACGGTTATCGTTATCGTATGTCAACAAAATCGTAGAAGCCCACAGTTATTTTATCATGTCATATATTCCCTTTTTCAGATATCTTTCAAGCTAGGTATTTTGAAATAAAGACCCACATGTCACGGCGTAGAAGTTTCCCAAGTAACCTTACCTCGGACGCCCTCGTGCCTTGCTAAGCAAGTATTTTCTCAAAGATGGCACCTAGAGTGGCTTTGGATTGGATTGCTAAGCAAGTATTTTCTCAAACAAGACAAATATCTTAAATATGTCTTGTTATCATCCCATGTCACGCCCACATGTGTGCCACGTTATCGCCTACGTGGCAGAACTTCTTAGCACTACATCCTTCCATCTTGGCCTTACATTGTCATCGTCATGCCAATGCATTGACCTGTCACTTCCTACACTAGTTGGCGCCTTCTATGTTAATCTCTAATTTTTCTCTCTGCCACCTCAGTTGTGTCTTCTCTGAAGTCCCATATGCTGACTCAATGACCTAAATACTACTCCGAATTACATATAATTATGATTTCTTTACGGTCGATTTTTCTCCAACTGCCCAACTATCTTATGTCGACATTAGATACTAATAGCAACAGTTTAAGATTATGTCTTGTGAAATATTCAAGTTAGAGTTCAGTTTTAATGTTTTTGGATTTTGATGCATATGTATCTTCTTAAAACTTTGCCTTTGAAGTGTTGCCTTTGTTACTAATAATAGATGATATTCTATATTGTCATATTAGATAAGGGTTGGAGAATCGTAAAACAAGCATGTGAAAGAAATTGGATAGCTTGTGACAAGCGTCGGATTGTAAAATTAAAAATTTTAATTTATCAATAGTTAAGCAGTTGCTTCCTAATTACTGCACAGGTTGCGTATCATGAGTTTGTTTTGTAAGTTGGACTTACTATTCCAATCATGCAAATTATCCAGCTAATTCGGGGGTACTACAATCCCGTAGAATTCAATCTTAAAAATAAACGTACCTAATGAGATGGACTACACTGTTACAAGGAGTGTAACATCACCTGAAACCATGTCCCCTCATATCAAGTAGTTGCATCAACATCAACCTGTTATCTTCTAATATCGTGATAAAAAAGATGATTTCTAATCTGGTACAGCAACTTCATCCCATTCACTGGAGATATATAGACATGCAGTTAAATGATAGAGTTACTAGTGGCTGCCCCCCGCGGCCTTGCCTCTGTTTATAACAGTCGGTGAGTATTATGGGGGTGGCCCTGTTGGCAATGACAGCAGCATTGGAGTTATTTTATGTACGTGAATTCTTGGGTCGTGCACGTTCCATCTCTTTTTCTTTCTTATTTGTTATATGATTTTAAAATTTTATGAAGAGTTATTTTATGTATATTATGTAAAATTTACGTTAATTTGTAATTTCTTAATATATGTGAAAACTTCTAAAAGACTTGTGGAAGGAGACAGAGGGAGTACAAAAGGCTGTCTCCCGTAAATATATTCAGAGTTGTGAAGATATAGCGTACTCACAATGCGGTGATGACTCCAAGGTATCGATTATGGTCAACTTCTGAAGCCTTGGAGCAGATATGTATAAAAAGCCATCTTCTCCATGGATCTTAGAATCAATTATAAATAACTTGAATTCATTATCCAATCAGAAATAAAAATGGATTGAGACATAAAGTTTCCAATATCAGGAATAAAAATGGATTGGAGACACAAATCCTTCAAGTTCAAGGTTTGAAAACATATCCAACTTGAATAGATTATCGCAATCAGAAATAAAAATGGATTGGATTGGAGACACAAAGTTAAAATGGATTGGATTGGAGACACAAGTTTTCAGTGTTTCTTGAACTTAGGTATCGTTGTTCAAATAGAACTACTTCTATTGGACAATGTCGGCCGAAGCGTAGTGAGAGATTTTGGATTAAAATTGTTCATTTCCTTTATCAACAACTGTTTTTCAAATTAAAATCACTATTTAATGTTTTTTTCTGCGTATTTACTAAGTTAACTTTTATTTTTAAACCAAAATCTAATAAGTAAGTGCTTGTTATTTTTTGGATTTAGGCTAATTCTTCAATTAGATTTTTTTACTTTAAACAATTTTTTTCATTCAAATACCTTTTTAACTTATGATTTTGACACATTTTAATTTTAAGTAAAAAATTAAATTATAACTTTAATACATAAACAGAAAGTAGGAACTAAAATTGGTGGGATCTTCCCAAGTATAAATTAATATGTCGAACATCGTGGGATTGTGTTCGAGGATTAATTGTGGATTGAAAAGCCCAATGAATATCGAAGGAGTATAGTTTAAGGTGAATGCTAACCTTATCGCGAAGTGTCGAAAGTCGAAACCATTTCTACAAATTTCTCGAACTTGTGAGGTGATGCTGTACTGAAAGCTTTGCCATTCAAGTTTAGATTTGGAATGTAATTGGAATTTAAATTCACATATTATTATTAGTAGTAGGAGTAGAATATCTCTTGGACAAACCACATGTGTATATTTTTATATTTATTAGATAAAGATACGTAGCTATTGTCATAAGAAAATATATAAAATATACTATTAAATTTAATTTTGTAATTTTTAATATAAAATATAAATGTTAAATTATAAGTTTAAAAATTAGTCAATTTGACCAATCAAATTACGAAATAAATTAAGACAGACGTAGTATATATGTATTAAAATTTTGGGTTGTAGTAATATTTTTTACATTATGCAATATTTTGGAAAAATCTAACTGTTCGGATGAAAACAAACTTAAAAAATAATAGAATATGCAATGTTTCATAAATCTTTATAATTTCATCATAGTTTTTTTTAACGATACAAGTTTAATAAATTTTTGTGAGTAAACATTTTGTAAAATTATTGTAATTATAAAAATTACGTTACACATCACCAAGAAAATTTGCACATCTTCATCTTTTTTTAATGTTTTGTTCATCCATAAGGTTGAATTTCTTAAAATCATTTCAGAATATAACTCATTTTTTAAAAGTAACTGCAACCTGTTTTTTTTTCTCCATTTATATATATATATGAATGTTATATATGTACACACACATACGAACAGAAAATCGGAACATGGAGAAGGGTATTCCAGATTTATGTACTTATCGGGAAGCAGGGTATTCCAGATTTATAAATACCGGATGATTATTATTAAAAATAATAATTAAGAAAAAAAAAGGGGGACTGCTTCAATCTGTTTACCAGTTGTTGGGCCGAATGAGCAGGAATTTTATGTTGGAAATATAAAATGGGAAAATTAGAAATAAATTATAGCTTATTGTGTAATAATATTTATTTGTGTTATATTTTAGTCTCCAAAAATATGAGAAAATTTTAATTATATGAATTAAAAAATATGTGAAATTTTTTGAATTCTTTACACGATTTTTACAATCATATTAAAAATCAATATATATCAAACATTTAAAAATAATTAATTTTACTTAATTAAAAAAATTATATTATACACCACAAAAAATAGAAAGAAATATTTATAAACCCCCTTTTTTCATGTTCTTTAAGCTATATAGTTGAATTTTTCCAAGAGAGTGTGAATTTATATATATATATATATATATATATATGTATAAATAACTTATAATTGCAAAAATAAACCATAAGTCATTTAAAATCATACACATGTTTATAGATATGATTATAAGTCATTTTTGAAGTGGACATCAAAAAATTGTTGAAATTTTTCAACGTGATTTGAGTTAAGTTTGGATAATAATTAATTAAGACTGAAACTAAAATTAGGATGGAGATAGTGGGTGACTCAATCTAATATAAACTCAATTGAAATAGAATAATAAATACACATTTATATATATATATATATATATATATATATATATATATATATAATATTAGTTGTTAGCTTTTCTTTTACCTATGATTAGATTATGCAACGTATATAAATATTTTTGCACTGTAATACATATTTGCTACAAGATTTTGACTAATCTATATACTATATTTAAAAATACAATTATGTTTTTTTCCGTATGTTTTCACACTTTTACTTTTTAATATTACTCTCTTCTAATTCTTTTTCTTCCATTATAATCATTTTCTAATCCACATTATATATTATACAAATAAAATTAAGGTTCAATTAGAATTATGTTATCATGTGTAAATTTTTAGTTCGTTGTAATGTATTCATATAAATAATTATTATATGAATAACTAATAAAAACAAATATATTTGACTCAAAGTATTATTAATTTTTATTATTTGAGTTACTATTATGAATTTATTATATTTTTTTACGATAACTAACACTTACGATAATGAATTTTATCATAACTATTTTAACTAACATCTTAAATTATAATTAGTTAAATTATGATTTGGTCAGGTATATTAATGATTATTTGATTGATTATGTTAAATGTATTTTTTATATTTAATTATTAAGACTTAGTATGTTTCAGTTTTTTGAATTGTAGATTTTAATATGTTTTAAAATTTTATTCGATTAATTATCTTTAATTTTTAATTAATGATATATTTAACGTATTATAATGACTGATTGTTACAAATATTTTTAATATCTTATTTTTGTAGGTTTTACTAGTTGAATTTTCTTTTTGATGTTTGGAATATATTTATAAATTTATAATTAATATAAGATTTGTGATATGTAGGAGAAAGTATAAAAATATATATTTTAGTTAGTGCTAGAATTGTAAAATATGTAGATTAAATCACTTCAATTTAACTCAAATCATTAATATTAATTAAAACATATTATTAAATAATTTAAGTATTATGTTAGACATCGCATTTTTAAGTACTATATTTTAGAGTCTTTTTCAAATTAGCTTTTAAAATTTAAATTCATTTTATTTATGTTAATTATAATTTTAGATGCCACATTTTATCTGGTATTAAGTAATTTATTTCACTTAACTAGTCACATTTTACTACTATGTTAATTTGTATTTTCTTATTTGATGTGCATTTTTTTTTTTGCAATTCTATATCTATAATAAAACAATATAAATATTTTACATAAGTTTAGAATTGGAATGCGTTATAAGGTAAAATTCTATTATATAATTAAAATAATTATATCATTTAATTTTTTTTGTTTCACGTAATTCACCTGGTTCCGCATAATTTAATTCGTAATTTAACCTCTTTAGCTATTGTAAATTCCTGTTTTAATTCTATCATTAATTAATTATTTTTTATTATTATTTTCATTTTGAAAGAAGAGCCTTGTTGCGTATTTGACAAATATTAAAACTGCATTTTCTATTGACCTTTACTTTTAGAAATTATAAGTATTTTTTTTAATGAAATTTGGTATTATAGGATAGGAAAATTGTAGCCACAAAATTTAGAAATTATTCGAATGTAATTCTTTTTATGGAATGGACTTATTTTTAAATATAACTCTTTTTGTCAAACAAATAAAGTATATATTAAAATAACCCATATTAATATGAAAAGAAAAAACTATAAATTCTTTTTTTTTATGTTTATAATAATATTAAAGAATTTATATATATTATTATTTTTCTGAGTGCCTTTTTCCTACATTTGTTTTATACGTAGATCTTATTAAGTAATTCTACATGTATTCATTAGAGATTTTTTATTTTAATTTAGATTCACTTAAATTTATTTAAAATAAAATTTGATGTGTAACTATTACTTTCATATATCTCTTTTGAAATATATTTTATAACTTTTATATAATTATTGATGACTATGGGATGGTTTATCTGTCAAATATGAATGAATATATAGATGTATAACTTAAAATATAAATCAGATTTGAATTTTGCAAACTCATTTTAACTTTTACGAGATTAGGGTGAAACTATCGAATTAGAATTACTTAATAATATTATTACAAATATTTTATTGTGTTGATCAAAATTAAGTTAATTCATAAAATATTAAATAATAAATCTATAAGATTGACATTATATTTTAAAATAAAAAGAAATATTGAATTATAAATGTTAATAAAGTACTTTAAAAAATAATAATTAATAACGAGTTGCAATCTAATCTTTCTTTGTATATATAAAAAGGCAAACAAAGATTTTATCAAAACTCCTAAATAGGTGCCTAAATTAATTCTATCACTTTCCAACTCGGTTCAACATTTAATAAAACCGATAATATAAGAGTTAGAAAAAACTAAATTAAAACCACTTATCATTTATCTAATTAAAAACTTATTCAATCAAAATTTAATTTGTAATCAATTACAATTCTTATATAATAAACCAATTTATGTAGAGTTTTAAATTATCAAAAATTTATTGTAATAAAATTTTATTAAAATATGTAGTAAAATATATAATTATGAGAAATCATGTAAAAAAAACTTATTAAACAAACATTCAAATAATCTAAAAAGTATTTATAAAATTTTTTAAAAAATAAACTAAGACGAGCCAATTCTCTATCATAATTTTGGTTCCGACCATGAGTTTTTAGGATTTAGCAGTCAAGACCGAAGAGAAAAAGACGTGATAACAATCAGACAACTTGCTTTTGAAAAAGAAAAAAGAAAAAAAAGGCTTTTCACATTTGTGTTTTGGTATTTATGTTTTGAGTACCTACCTGTCAAACACACCGACAATATTCTTATTTGGACCTCATGAAACATAAGTGTTATGCATACATTTTGATTCCTAGATATTTGCATCAAAACTATTCGATCGGTTTCAAAAAAAGTAATATTTGAACGATTTTTAATTTTAAATATTTGATAAAAAATTATATATAGAAATAATAAGTTTTTCTCACTAAGTTTGTCATGAATGTCTAAATAAAGTTCATCTAAAAAAATTGCAATGACAAAATTTAAAAAATATGATATTATAATAAAAAAATTATGCAAGTATTGCATTTTTTTGAACAAATTTTATTTTCAAATCTTACTTTTTTTTTTAATAATAAAGAGGGTAGCATTATATCTCTGTTCTCTGTGAGTATTATGTCCAATCTAAGATACATGATCTATGTGTATAACTATCTTGATATTTTAAGAAAAATAACTCCATATTATTTGCATTGTTTTAAAATTAAAAATAATTTTTTTATGACAAATGACAATAAATTGAACTTCAATAATTTCTGTAATTTATAAAAATTTAGGATGCAAATTTATGTTGCAATCCAAACGTTTCTATTATAAACTCATCTAAATTGATTAAAAAAATTAAAATATATTTTTAAAAGACGGAAGATAGTATTAAAATATTCATAAATTACATCGTTTCAAAATGTAAAGGTATTCCAACTAGTTTCAAAAGAATAATGTTTTCAGTATCATAAATTTCATGTGTTTGAGCTATAATTGCAATCTTAGGATCTAATCATATTATCACATATACCTCCTCTTATAGTTTTTTTTTTCATTTTCGGAAAGAAAACTAAAATTCTCGCAGAAATTGAATAAGACAATGATCTAATAATAAAACAGTACATTCCAAAAATTTGTCTCTTGTAATTATAATTAAAGTTTTTTTATACCAATAATTATATATAATTAAAGTTGTTCCTCATCTTCAAATGTTTCCTTTTATATTGCTTTCATGAATAAAAACTAAAACGTCAAAACAGAAGTGATAATCTTCAAATCAAAAAATCAACCCAAAATTTTATCTTTTTCGTTAGTGAAAGTTGCAGTCAACTTGTCAAGGAAAATGTGAGGAGTCTTTCTTAGAAAATGCGCACGTTAATCACAACCCAATCAGTCAAGTGAACATTTCATTTTCTCGAAAGATTTCACTAAATTTCTGAGAAAGATTTTTCCTTCAAAGTCAAAGTCGAGTCTTTAACAACTTTCCCCTCTCCCATTGTCTCCTCCTCTGTTTATAAATATATGTATATATGCAATACATCTTCTTCATTTTCTAAAAAGCTACAAACCCATTAAAGTTTCAATCTTTTTTTTGAGAGAGAGAAGAGAATGGAGAAAGCTGTGAATAGACAGAAAGTTTTGTTGGGACACCTTAAACCCTCTTCTTCATTTTCTTATCAGACCCCTGATTCTTCTCTCTCTGTAAGTATTTGCTTATCTTTGTTCTACTTTTGCTTGATTATCATAAATCCATAGACTCTAGTGTTTCAATCTCATAAATTTCCAGCCTTTATATTTGTTTATGTTTTTATGATAGTGCTTGAAGTTGGATTTTTTTTAGAACTGGATATTGATTTATATTGACCTTTTCCGTTGGGAAAAATTGAGAAAATAAAGCTGTTTGAGTACCCATAAATCCTCTTTTGAATTTATGTTTACATTATTGATTTTTTCTGGGTCATCTTTCTTTCCTTTGAAGCTTTGCTTAATGTAATTATGGTTTTGATTTATTGTACTATATGAACTGAAAATAATTGAATTATTGAATTTTTATTATTTACACTATGAATTGTGATGAAAATTCTGACTTACTTTGCCATTGTTATTGTATTCGAAAATTTTATATTGAGGTATTGATAAAAATTTATCTACCATGATTTGTAATATTGCAAAATTGTCATATGATATGAACTTGCATCTTATTCTTCCACTAACATAGTATTAAAGAGCTATTACACATCAGTTTTAACTGATATTTGATGACATGAAACTTCATAAGTTGCGATGATCTTTGGATTTATACTGACATTATATTCTACTATTGGAAATATTCATCTTCAATTTTCACAATTAATCAGATGTTCAAATATATGTTAGACTTGACATATTATATCAAATATCATAGAGATGAAACTCCAGATTTTACTGACCCTATGGCCAGATTAAGATCCTTTCTACCTATCTTTAGTTTCTATTTGCTTTATTTTGTATCTGATTCACCTCTCTCTCTCTCTCTCTCTCTCTCTCTCTCTCTCTCTCTCTCCCCCCCCCCTTTTGCTTTCCAGACTTCAGTTTGTTTAGCTGGAGATAGTGCTGCTTATCATCGACAAGCTGCTTTTGGAGACGACGTTGTGATTGTGGCGTAAGTCACCATTTTATTCTGAATAAACATTTAAATGTGGTTTATTGTTGCTACTTATTGTTATTACCTTCTGCACTCTGCAGTGCATATCGAACAGCCTTATGCAAGTCGAAACGTGGGAGTTTCAAGGATACTCTTCCTGATGAGTTACTTGCTGCTGTCCTGAAGGTTAGTTGCAATTTCTATTAATGTATAACAAACTGTTAAGGCAGTTTGGTAATTTGGTATTAATTCCATTTGTTTGCTTCTTTATGAATATCATTTGTAAATTAATAACCTAACATCAACTTTCTGGTGTTATTATAATTCCCATAGGCAGTGATAGAGAAAACAAAGTTGAATCCAAGTGAAGTGGGGGATATAGTTGTAGGTACTGTTTTGGCACCTGGTTCTCAAAGAGCTACTGAGTGCCGGATGGCAGCCTTCTACGCTGGTTTTCCCGGTACTTCCTCCTTTCTTTAAGGTTTCTTTTGTTTCTTTGTTCGTCAAGCGAGTAGTTGTAGGTGTTGTGGTTCTTGCTAAACCCAAGCAGAATCGAGAAAAATTACTTGAAACAAAATGCTATGTAATCGTTAAATTTTATTTTTATATGTAATAAGAGATTACTCATTGTATAAAGTGGCTGGGTGGGTCGTTGGGGGAGAAAAGGTTAAATTTTGATTCCCCTGGAGTGTTGATGACATCCACAAACCCTTGGACTCATGACACTTTTCCAGGTGAATCTTTTCATGAAGATGTAATAAACTTGAATCACATTTCAGAGTTTCTTTATCCCCCAAAATGTGACATATGGGAGAGTTCTTGTGCTCTATTGTAGTTACTGGAAAAATGAAAAGAAATAATACGATTGATCTGGAAGTCAGATAGTTCAGAAATTATGTGCACAAACTGGTGTTAATATTTTATGTCTCAGTGATAGTTCTATGAAGTTGGACAAAGTAAAGGCATGATTAAAAAACAAAACCAAGAATCGAATTTGATCATTTATATGAGAATTTTAGTGACTGTACGCAGAGACTGTGCCCATCAGAACTGTCAATAGGCAATGTTCCTCTGGCCTCCAAGCTGTTGCTGATGTAGCTGCTTCTATAAAAGCAGGATTTTATGAGATAGGTAAATGATAAACTTGGTGAATGCTGTTACTACATCTTGTTATCTAGTTGTTGCTTTATTCTTCGTTATTCCAACGCAGGGATTGGGGCTGGACTAGAGTCCATGACTGTTGATCAAATTGACAGGATTCAAAAAGTTAACCCAAGAGTAAGTTTGTAACCGCGTTTTTCTCTTTGAACCTTTTCGAATAACAAGAAATATGTCCTTGATAGGAAATGTGTTTTGTCATAGGTAGAAGTCTTTACACAAGCCCGCAGTTGTCTTCTTCCAATGGGCATTACTTCTGAAAATGTTGCACAGCGTTATGGTGTAACACGTGAAGAACAGGACCATGCTGCCGTAAGTTTTCAAAGATAAATCAGCATAGTATTATCTCCCTATATAGAAAATTTGACTCTTATGTATATCTATAGGTTACATCTCACAAGCGTGCTGCTGCTGCAACAGCATCTGGAAAGTTCAACGATGAAATTGTTCCAGTTAATACCAAGGTAGTGTCATGGACTACATTACACTATATCAAAAATTACATGAATCTTTTCTAACTGACATTTGAAATCTGCAGATTGTGGACCCAAAAACTGGAGAGGAGAAGCATGTGACAATTTCTATAGATGATGGCATTCGCCCCAGTACAAATATGGAAGTTTTGTCAAAGTTGAAGCCTGCATTTAAAAATGATGGGACCACAACTGCTGGTATGCCCTAATGGTGTATATGTGAGGTTATCATGTGCAATGCATTAATAAAAAATATGACTGTTTGTTTTTCCAGGTAACTCTAGCCAGGTGAGTGATGGTGCCGGGGCTGTCCTCCTGATGAAGAGAAGTCTGGCTATGTCGAAGGGGCTACCAATTCTTGGTGTATTTAGGTAATTTAATTTTTTTCTCACAGATAAACAAATAACAATTTTATTAACAGTACAAGAAAAGAAATTGGGATATGTTAAGGGGCTACCGATCCTTGGTGTATTTATTTTACCTTCCACACTTCTATAAAACCCAACCTTCTTTAAAACTAGGTCAAAGTAGGGATGCGGTAGCCCAACTTACATAGGTCCTTGGTTTGACCTCCTGGTGAGAATTGAGGTCCTTGGGCAGGCGTCTCATCCCTAAGACTACTAGCTTTCTAGCCTTTTAGAGCGCTCTCAAGAAGTATATACACAATTACAATCTATAAACTGTCCCTATTCAGGAGTTTTGCTGCTGTTGGAGTTGATCCTGCTGTGATGGGAATCGGGCCAGCTGCAGCAATTCCAGTTGCTGTGAAGTATGCGGGTCTTCAACTTGATGACATTGATTTGTTTGAAATAAATGAGGTAATTTTCTTTTCTTTTTTTTTTGTTTGAACTTGCCTTCTCAGCTATTAAATTTTTTGTGCAAACTCAAGAGCATAGACTAAACTGGTTTAGTTATTTATGCAGGCATTTGCGTCTCAATATGTATATTGCTGTAAGAAACTGGAGCTTGATCCTGAAAAGGTCAATGTCAATGGTGGAGCTTTGGCTCTCGGTCACCCTTTGGGTGCTACAGGTACTATTCTCAATAATGATTTGTACAGTAAGGTTTCTGAATGAATCACCAACTGCAGACTCACCCAATTAGTGCTCCATTACTTCAAAATCTAATCCTGTGGCAACTGGGGTCAATTAACCCCATATAATTTTCTTTAACAAGCTAGTAGGTTGGGACGTGATGTTAATTATACATATGCGTACAAGGGCTAAAACGAAAATATTGCCCCCCCCCCCCATGCAGAAGAGGTTACACGTGACAACTAGGAATTGCTCATAAGTTATTTTGGTAATTAGATAATTATAAACATAGAAGATAATTAATTAATTAAAATTTCTTTAACCAGATTGTGTTGATATCACATTTCATATAAATCATAATGGCAGGTCTCAGCGAAATTTGTTTTTAATGGTGCCTGAGTTTGTTGAATCCAGATGAATATATGTGTTGTTAGAACTTTGAACTATACATCCTAAGAGCCAAACGTCACTATGTCCAAACACCAACTAGAACCTTTAAATATAGTGTTTGTCATCCATCACTCTTAACAATGCTGCTATTGAGATTGTGCTTATAGTTTCTTTGAACATTGACAAGGAATCAATATAAGGACATGATAAACCCAGTTTATTTTGCATGTTAAATATGTAACTCTCCTCTTTGTTCAGTGCTTAATTTTGCACGTATCAGTAGAATGCATGATTTCAAGTTGTAGAAACATTTTTTTTCCGAAAACTTAAACAGTATCAATTACATAAGATTTCTAAAACTCATCTTCTGCTTCAGGTGCTCGTTGTGTCTCAACATTACTTAATGAGATGAAACGCCAGGGTAGAGATGCTCGTTATGGTGTCATTTCCATGTGCATAGGTATCTATCTATTTTTCCCTTCGCTCGCGTGCAAAAATTTCTTCCCTTTGATCTTTTGCAGACATCATTACAGAAAAAGTAATGTGCAAAATATGTTATTACAGGCTCTGGAATGGGTGCTGCGGCTGTTTTTGAGAGAGGAGACAGTACAGATGACTTGTGCAATGCTAAAACAGTTGGAGCCAACAGTTTTGTGTCGAAGGACGCAAGATAGACGTCATACCTAAAGGGCTGGCTAATGGGAAATAATTCTGAATAAGCAACTTTACCAATAAAACTATCATGATTGCTAGCATTAGTGTATATGATGTGATCAATGTTTCCATTATATTAATGTATTCAATTTTCTCATTCTGTGTGAACATGTGACATAAGATATTTCAGTGCTACAAGCATAACAAAGTTGAAGGCGTTTTCAAGGGAATGCATCTGAAACATAAATAATGTAGCCAACACTAGTAACACCTGATTACATATTTCCAGAAAAACATAATGGCAGTTCTGAGTCTCACAATTACGGGATCTTGGATTGTTATCATAAGGTTGCCTACCTTTATTAAACCTACAAACCCCTTTAAAAGAAAAGAAAAAAAAAAGAAGCAAAACTCATAATAAGATATAGGTTATGGATGCAACTTGCAAGCAATCATCCGAAGAAGTTAAGAACTCAGAATATCGGACTATCTGTTCACTAAACATCATGTTATGTATAATTTCGAAATTTTCAGCAGAATTGATTAAAAATTACATTCAAATAATTCACCAAAGAATGCCTCTCCAAACACTATTACAAGTGCCTGCCCGAACACCGCAATCCAAGAACAACATCAATCTACATGACTTAGAAACTACACTAACTGCATAAGATATTCAGACGAAAAGGTCACAGCAATTTGGAAATACTAAAGCAAACGACGGCAAAGAAAAACACTGAACAAGTGATGTGAGATGCATTAAACCTTACAAGTTCGACAACAAATACAGTACATGGAACACGATGACTGGAATTGAAACAACCTGAGACAACACTAAATGCAATAACCAAACCGAACAATTGTTAGTGTTTTCTTTCTTCACATCCACGCACAACCAGGGCCCTCTATATGGAAAAGGTCTTCAAGATACCTCGACTTTGTGACACTGCCTTTCTGGAACCGGGCCCTCTCCTCAGATGACACAGGTCCCTGTTTGTTTATTCTGCACAACAGCAGAACATCATGATGAATACCAAACAGGTAATTCTGATTAGTGTTCCTGCAGATGAAAGCAAATTCATGTCAGAAACAGGAAGACTACCACATTTTCCTTTGTTATGACTAATCTTCATCAGACCGATATCGTGTCAATCGTCGACGTCTTCTTGGAACTGGAGATGCATCTTCATTCATATCGCTTCGAATATTCACATCTGTGTCATCCTCTCTCTCGTCATCATCATCTTCATCATGTGCACCAAGCAAATTCCGTCCCCATAAGAACCGACGTCCAGGAAAGGTTCCTGTAGAGCGTTGATATCTGCTTGAAGAAGCTCTTGACCTCCCAGATCTTCTCTCAGTGATTGGATCCATTGAACCTAACATCTGAAACAAGAAAACAGTAGTCCTCCATGGTCCACCATGTTCACTTGGACCCCTTTCTCTTTCACCTGTTGCTCCATCTCCATTTTCAATTACATAGTCCCCAAGAACAATCGCACCAGGCATGGCTGTATGAATGGCACTGACAATATCTCCATAATTTCTCTGGTTTTCAAGGTGACGCCATGCTCGCTCTCTTGAAGGGTCAATGTTAGAAGGTCGTGCTGATGGGTGAACCCTTCTTGCATGCCTACGCAGTTCTGTGTAGCTGCCACTAAATGAGCATGATTCATGAGAACAACTTCGGGACTTTGAATCAAGGTACTTACGGGCCTCTTTAACAACCTCCCAGCAAAGTACATGTCCACGGCATAGAGGGCATCGCAAATTTGAGTTTTCTGTTGAAGAATTTCCATCATTTATTCCTGCAGGATCAACCCTCTCAGAGACCTGAGAACCTCCAATTTCTAGATTTTCTTCTTCCGTGGCTAAGTGGACACCACCAGCATCCGTTCCATTCTCATTCACTTCTCTAGGAAATTCTGCAATAGTACTATTTCGGGTTATATTGTTTACATGAACCTCGGAAGAGTCCCCTGCAGATCTAAATCTAGAGTTCCTTCCAGAAGAACTGAAAGATCTATTCTGGCTTCTGGGTAACAATCTGGGCGGTGATGCAGGGTTATTGCTGACTGCTACAAGTTTTTTAAAACGGTCCAAACAATTTGAATGCCTATAACTAGTATCACAAATGTATGATCTGCACCCCTTATCATGTGAACTGCACAAGAGAAGAACAGCATTATGTGGGTGGTCCATGCAGATAGGGCAGGAAACTTCATCCCATTCCTTGTGCAGGGCAACACTATCTGCATCATTTGATAAGCTTCGTTTTCTACTAGCCATATACGTTCACTGTAGTATGTTACTCGGACACGAATGATCAGCACAGCAGTACTAGTCCAACAGATCATTTAAACAATGAACTCAATGCGGATTACAGAATATTAAGAGTATTGCAGATTCAAAGAAGAATCCTTGCATAAAACTTGGTATTCTCATGAGTAAAATGAAACAAATTTCTCAATGAAACAAAAAAATACAGAAAAGATTCTCCGTAATAACATCCAGAAGCTCAAATAATGTTACATTTCCCTTACCCATCGAATACATGAAAGAGAAGGGTTGTATTATGATTCGATTGAATTTTAAAGAGATCTGAATCCATACTATCTTTGGATACAATATCAAATAATGATAGCCTGTAAACAAGGAAGAAAGGAAAGGGCAATTTGAAAAACTCATTTTCTTAGTTGCCAAAATCTAAAGAACTTTTCAATCCAGCATAATTTCTACTGTTACAAAAGAAAACCAACTATCAAAAAGAACTATATGTTACAAATAATCCTTTATAAGAGATAACACACCAATTTACTATGACATCTACGCTGTTAAAACAAGCCAAGTTTAAGGAGGGGAAATAAAGGCGGACACCATCTTTAAGGTGCTGTTCAAAGACCTTTTACTAACAAGGTCAATAAACAAATCTACTTCTGAATAAATCGACCAGAAGACTTGAATGAACCCAACTAGTAACATCCAACTATTGAATATTGACAACCCCCAAAAGGGAAGACTCAAAAATATGCTCCATATTCTTGTGGACACAAAAATAGATGAACAAAATATGGACATTATAGTGAATATCAAAGCCTCGAGTATGCAATCACATAATTGTAATCAATTTACACAAGCACTCACCAAGGGAATGTAATCAGGGAACAATTCCAAGTAAGAGCTTCTGAATCTTGATTACACTGATCAGAGTTAGCAAATATCAAAAACAGAATCCTTATGCAACCTTTTATACAATATCCAAAAGCAAGTCCTCGTGCTATGCTCCAAAGCCTTAAACAGATAATTCGGTAAAGCACAACCTTATAAATCCTGACGTAATAGAGCCATGATTAAGCAAGCATTGTATCTTTTGTCAATCACCAATAAGTCTTAAAAACTGCACTTGCACCACAGAATAGAAGCGATAGTCGTGTGCAAAGTACTTCAATCCAAAGATTCACTACAACATATTTTTCCAAATTAGTCAACTTTAATTCATAAGGAAATCTTGAGCAACGGATTTCATTTTAGCCATGACTTGAAGTAAATAACATAAATAAAGAAGAAGAATTTAACAAAAGGACAACCATCACCATCCAAAAGAGATCAGTTACAGACAATATACAAGTATGAAAATGTGCAATGATCAATTTTATACAATATCCAAGTACGAAAAGGTGCAACAAGTATAAGAAAATGAAGATATTCCAAACCATCTCCTATGGCAACCACAATTTAATCATTCCCAAAGATTCAATATATTAAAAATAAATTATAACCGCAAATTATACAAAACTTACAACACGAAACTTGATTTGCAAATGATGAGGGTGAATGATCAAAAGGGTATAAATCTCGTTTCCAATATTACAAAATCTTAAGACTGCGAAAGGGGAAAACCATATAAACCCCTATCCTGTTTTAGTTTGACTAAAAGCATAAAATTGATTTTTGAAAAAAAAAATCAATACAACAAATATTCTAATTGAGTGTCTGCAAAAAATTCATGTCCAAATATCTAAAATCTACCATCGGATAAACATATAAAGCCAAAAATATCAACTCGAGAATTACCCTTCAATCAATAACCCTAAATTTGACCCAAACCCTAACAATAACGACCCATAATCATCCTTAAAACCCAGAAGATCAATACTTTTTGATAAGATCGATTACATCGATTATTTATACATTAGAAGATCAATGAAAAATGAAATACGAACATTAGATGAGAATAATTGAAGACCCAGATATAAAAAATAAAGACAATTGGGGGCACGGAATTACAATAATAATTGTTCTTCAAGCTTTTCTGTCAACGAGATTGATCGGGGGAGAGTTTCAAATAACTTTCAGATTGGAAATTGATTTTATGAAACATTCGTGACCGACTAAAGAGATGGTTGAATATATATATATACACATACGGAGAAGAACCAATTCATATGCCAAGGGAAATGTTACGTTGTATTAAAAAATTAATAGTCGACACGCGTGTTGCGTATAAAATTATATTACGTCTGAATAAGAAAAAAACAATTTACATACGTTGCATATAAAATTATATTATTTATAAATAAGAAGGGGTACTATTATTTTTTTAATTTTTTAAAATTTTTTCTAACACAAATTTACCCATAAAATAAATTCCAAGTCTTTAATATCATGGATATACGTTGAAATGCGTTATAGTGTATTTGTTTGTAATTATATTCATTAATTCTATATTTAAAATGTTATAATTAATTATAAATTCCAATCATATGAACTAAATTTACATTAAAAAAAATAAAAGAATACAAAAACTTTTTCTTTTAACCTTTTTGTGATGTATAAGAAAGTTCTTATAGTCTACCATTAATATCTTTTCGATAATGTCAATGTTGTTAAGGATAAAAATATATTTCTACTGTTTAAACTGTCAAAATTGAAAGACATGTTCTTACTTTTAAAATATAATAATTAATATAGGCGTATTCAAGAATAATTTATTTACGGTTAGAAGCTACTTATTAGTAAAATTACACTTTGTGCGTTTTTTATAATATATTATGATATATAACATTTAACTTTAAGTAAAAGTTGGGAAGTAAATTTTTTTATTGTTTCTTATTAAAAAAATGTAAGATATTTAGATATTATTTTCACCGTTAAGTATATATTGCCGATATTGAAAACTTTTAAAATTTAGACTTGAGATATACATTAATACTAGTTACAATTCTGAAGTAATACTTATTTTAAATCATAGTCAATATAATATTTACCAAAAATTTGTTCTCCAAAAAATGGAAAGGAAAAAAGAGAGGTAATGTCCGAGTTTATTTGTGCAAAACTTATGAAATTCTAATAACTGATGAATTAATTAGTTGAAATTTGTATGTATTTTATATATTTGAACTAAATAGGATTCAATGAAATGCATGTGCAATTCTAATTTAATAATTTTCTATATGTATAGAAAACAATACTCCATCTGATTCACAATAAAAATTATTTTAGGGATTTGTTAAAATTTTATTTTAATTGACACAGTCTGATAATTTCGACAAATAAATCAAGAAGTTTACTATATTATTCTTATTATTTATGAAAAATATGCATACTAATTGAAAAAACTGATAAATTAACTAATTATTGCAAGAATAATATTGTAATTAGAATTATATTTAATCATCAATTTAACTAATTAATATACTCCTTAATATTTATAATTTTTTTTAAAATGACTATAATTATGAACGGAATTGAGCAGCAGTGTTTCCGCTATTCAAAATATACCATATCAATTTTAACTTTTAAACGTCCAAGAAACTAACTTATAAATTCCAAGTATATAGTCGTCATTACGATTACAAATTCCATAACTTACATCAACTAGCTTGCAACAAGATACTAGTTATTTACTTTTGTTCTTTATTTTGAATATTTTATTGATATTTATTATTAATAATAAATTTATATGAATTAACTTAATCTTGATTCAAAATAAAAAATATCGTCAAACAAATAATCAATTAACAGTAATTTAATAGTTTAATCTTAATCTCGTAAAGTTAAAACGATTTTATAAAATTCAAATTTCATCTTATGTTTTAAGTCTTACTGATATATTCATTCATATTTATTTAATATATAAATCGTCACATAGTCATGAATAATCATATAAAGGGTATAAAAGGAAATTTAAAAAAGAAAGAGATGAAATTCAATAGTTACATATCAACTTTTACTGTAAATAAATTTTAATTAAAATGAAAAATGTCTATCAAATCTATAAAATTAATTTTAAAAAATCTACCAATAAAATAAATGTAGGAATACAAAGTATATTAATAATCTTATACTTTCACCATTTCACAAACGGGGTGGGATTTGAAAAGAATAAAGAATTATATTTGTATAATTTTTAAAATTTATCGCTATAATTTTCTTATCTTTTCGTCTCTTTTATAATAATACCAAATTTTATTTAAAAGTACTTATCATTTGTCAAAGGAAAGTTCAATAACAGCTATAGCCTTAATATTTGGCAAAAGATAGATGTGGCTCTTCTCTCAAAATGGAAGGAGTAATTAAAAATCTGATTAATGGTAAAAATAAAATAGGAAGTTACTAGTTAAATTACAAATTAAGTAATTTGAGACCATAGAAGCTAAAAATTAAAAGATGCAATTATTCTAATTATATAATAAATTATTAGCTTGCAACGCTTGTCTCTTGTAAACCTATTTAAAGTGTTTATAATTTCCAATTGTCCTTTATTATAAGTGGTAAGCAAAAGAAGAAGAAGAAGAAGAAAATTACATATCAACATAAGCAGTAAAATGTGACTATTTAAGTTGTATAAATTAATTAACACGGTATAAAAAGTGATAACTAAAATTAAAATTAAGATGAATAAAAACATGGTAAAATTTCAAAAGACTCATTCAAACCCATTCCCCCATCCATAACCAACACAACCTTCTCCTCGAAGACCAGCCCGTTTGGACCACCACCAACCCCCTTGCTCAGCCCCGGACTAAACACCAAAACAATGAGGCATGGCGCCGAGAACAGAATGGCAACACCTACAAACACAACTTCCTCAGAAAGGCAACCGAGCGCGAAACGCAAAGAGACTTACCAGAACCCCGAATCATGCATATCGCATCAGGAAGCGTAACCAAATGTTTTCCCATAGGGGAAGAACAGAACGAACTGGTGCTGATAAATTTACACAATACAAACCTAACTCTCAACACGGTAGGCTCAGTCACTCAAGACATGGGCGGCGAGAGAGAGTCTAGCTTATCAGCTCCAGCACAAGAAACTCCAAAGTTTGAATTTGTAGCCAACCAACAAGCTAGGTTTTTCTCTCCCCCCGTTACCTGTTATATATAAACAAATGAAGTTCTTAATCTGGAATGCGAGGGGATGTGGCATGGAGCTTTTGCACCTCCAGATAACTCAGCAGAGGAGGTCATACAAGGGATTTCTTTGGCAAATCACAAGATGATTGACAGGAACTAGCTAGGAACAAGGGGGGTATATATCTGGTCGCTTTGCAAATTCTGATTTTCAAGAACTTGGCTACTCGGGTCCTAAATGTACACTTGGTCAAATTTAAGACATCCAAGGCCCTGATTTTATCATGTAAAGTGCCATGCAAACCCCATTTGGCTGCGAATGTTCCCTAAAACAAATGTTGGACATCTCCCACGAACTCACTTTGACCACATCTGTCAACCTATCTCACTTAACATCTTCGCCTTCAAAATTATTTACACTTGTGGTCAAAACATGAAGTTCAAAATTTTAATTTTAAAAAATAGATGCTTCTGCGAAGGCGTAAACACGTTCAGGAACAAATCTGTAATTCTCAAAAGAGAAAAAGAGCTTTACTACTAAATCTTACAACAGCGTGTTAATTGGCATATTAGAGCCAAAGTCGATTGGAATCTTCATGGGGATCGTAACACACACTCATAATCGTTCGTCGGAAAATCACACCGACTTATACCATGCTTTGAACAAACCTATCTCCCCGGACGAAATGCATGTATCATAATTCGCCAAACAATTATTAAACGAATAAACATAATCAAACAAATCACAATTTAATCAATTATGATCGAAGATGTTAATTAAAATAATTACAATGAAATAATGATGATATATGTTAGTAACCCCATAAATATAATAACTGCACAAAAATAACTCAACTAATAAAACAAATAATATTTAAGTCAAACAATATAATTTTAATCGAAATATTGATTTTATTTGTATAATTTATAATGTCTATATATATATATAGACTTCAAAATAGTTAATTATGTTAATATATACTTCAAAATTACTTAATATACACTTAAGAATTGTTGTACTTATTTTATGGAATTAATTTTAAATAAATATGATAATTATGTTAATTAAACTATTAAATATCACATTTAATTTTTTTGTCCATAATTCCATTGGTCATGCATACAAAGTTATTTATTATATTTTATTTTAAAATTTTCTAATTATGATTTTCGTAACTCCTAATAAAAATAGAAATGAGAAAAGTAAAAATGGATTAGGAATATTTGATGAAACTATAAGTGAATTAAGAAAAGATAATAATGAAATAAAAGAAATTTGAAAAAGATAATATTGAAAAGAAAAAATATAGAACCATAACATAAAAAAAATATATTTCTGCTTTTAAATATATTAAAGATGATAATGAAAACGAACATGTGCACCAATATCTATCATAACAGGGACATTGATTTAACTAATTTAAATCTGTAGGACTTATCTAAAATATTAATATTTTAACTCTTATATAACTGACCGTTTAAGTATTATTCTGCAATACTAATGTGAAGAACTTTGAAATAAGTTGAGTTATAAACTTATAATAATTGTTAAAATTAATTTATTACTTATACTCCATGTTATTTAAGTAATCATTCTTAATGTTTCAAATAAATCTATATTTTTATTAAGAAAGACACATAAATGAGGTAGATATGTACCGTAAAAAAAAACTGTAAAAAATTACAACAAAAATTCACTTTAAAAACTGACACTAAAAAAATGAGCAAAACAAAAAAAAAAGTTGAATAAAAAAAATACTATAAAAATTCACAGTAAAAATTAGTTCTAAAAATTTAATAATTTAAAATCATACAACAATAAAAAGAACAGCCTTATAAACCAAAACTAAAAAAAAATTATTAACTCAATCTTTTAAAAAACAAAAAAAAAATACCTCAATGCACCAAAAGTGAAAATAAAAAACAAAATTCTAAAAAAATATTATTTATAAACTTAAGAAAAATATTATTTAAAAAATTACTCTAAAATACTATATAACATCTAAAAATATATTAAATTTTTCTTTAAAAAAAAACACAAAAGTCAAAATGTTAAAAGAAAAAATATTATTAAAATATGTTCGTGCGAGCTCCATACCTAGTCAATTTATTTAATATATACGGACCTAAAATGAGCTTACGTAGAAACACTTAATCTTGTTAAAATAAAAATATATAAATTATTTGGGCCAAATTAGGTCTTGGCAATTAAAATCGAAACGACTCACAAGTCACAAGTTCCAAGTCGTTTGGCTAATCGAATTTTCCTTAAAAGCAGTTAAGCTCATCGGCTAATCGCTGTACTGCCGAAATCAATTTTGTTGGGTGAAAAAGATCAAAGTGCAGTAGCATTCTGAATTAATAATATTCACCCATGGCGAACAATCCTTCACAGCTCCTTCCGTCAGGTGTATATTTCGATTTTTGCTTTGATATATGTGCATTTTATTGAATTGATTGATACATGAAGTAGTAATGAATTTTAGGAATTGATTGAATTGCAGAGCTGATAGATCGTTGCATTGGATCGAAGATATGGGTGATAATGAAGGGCGACAAGGAACTTGTTGGCACACTCCGTGGTTTCGATGTCTATGTCAACATGGTTCTTGAAGATGTCACTGAATAGTTCGTGCCCCTTAAACATTTTCTGCTCTTTCAATGCATTTATTTGTGTGCGATTTTAGGGTTTTATGTGTGATTTTAGGGTTTCATGTAAGATTTTAGGGTTGAAGATTGATGGGGTGGGGGTGGGAGTGAGGTTTTAAGCTTATGAAGTTTAACTTTTAGTATGATGACCTTGCAAACAGATCAAATTTTAGTTTCTGTAGAAGTTTGAAGAAGTTAGGTGATGATGATGATTTGTTGTGAATGGTTACTTCCCGGTCACAACCAGTTTGTGAATTGAAAAGAAGTTGCAGAGAAGCCATAGCTAATCAGAATTATGGTAGAAAATAGAGAAACAGAGAGAAGAAGTATGTAGAGAGAGAGACAATTCGTTTAATTCATTTCATTGATAATCCTCTCAATACAGCTGAGACTTCTTTATATCTATCAAAACCTGTTCTTAAGAAACATGACTGTGATTTAGAGATAAAACTAGCCTATTACAGACTGACAACTGGCAAAGAAACGATAAACAGAAACTTATGCTAATACGATGTCGTTACGGCGTTTGTAATTCAATAACCCAAATCCCAATTCACAACAGATTCTACATGGACTTGAGAGTGAAGTGAATTTTTCTGAGATCTGAACAAAACTACTAATATTTCTGTTGCCATTGTTTTGGTTAGTTTATAGAATTGAATGAGTTAATATACTTTCGGTTTCATCAATTTTAGCGCAAGTTCTAAGAAAGTAGAAACCTAACGTCCTGGTTAGCTGTTACTAGGCGTTTTATTAGAAGATAATCGATATGCTAATCCTAATACAAGTTTTTAGGAAAAAGAGGGCGGGAGAAGTTGAAAATTACACTTTGATGCTAACATTCTGTCTAAATCTTGATTAGCAAGTTCAGAATATTTTATGATAATTTCGTTTGAGTGTGCACATTGGGTAAACTGGACCATCGAACCTAGTGTGATGCCATTCATTCTCATCAATTGTAGTACTCTGGTCATCTAAAATGTGTGGCTAAACTTTTTGTTTTCCTACCAAGTGAGTGTGAGCTTGTTCTCAATTTCTGTATACATGTGGAGGGAAGTCCTGCTCAAGCATATAAAAGCTACAAGTACCCTTCATTTCTCATTGTACCATCAGGATCCTCTTGTTTCGTAACATTATGGTTATGGACAGAAAACTTTTTTGAGAGTCATTATGTGTTCTTATGATTATAGTTTAGACGAGATGGACCATGTTCCAGATTATTAATATCATTATTAAGAAGAGGGTTCTAGATTGATGATCTAGAGAGACAAGGTCTATCTAATGATGCGCAATAACTTTAATATCTATTTTCTGATTATTTGTCTCTCTCAAGTCTTGTCTGTTTGTTAATGCTTCAACATTTTCAAAAGAAAGTCATATAAAATATCTTGACATCCAATTGTCCAAGTGAGTACTTAGGTTATTCAACACTGTTTACTGATATTGTCCTCTAATTCTTGTGCTGAACATATTGTTGTGCTTATGTTCACCCTGTTTACTTACAACTACTGTTTCGTCACTACAGTGAAATCACTGCAGAAGGCCGAAGAATAACGAAGCTTGATCAGATTTTGCTTAATGGAAATAACATAGCAATTGTAAGTGCTTGACAGAGGTCTTTGTTTTTGTTAGGAGCTTGATGTGACCTTTTCTTTCAAAACCAGTCAATTCTTTTCAATTGTTTACCTTTATTAATGTAAACTAAACCAGCCAGTGTCCGTCGACCTATGATGCTTGGTTTTGGAATTTGTGAATATTTAGCATGTACAATTTATCTTGCCTGATGTCGTCTATGAACACAAGAATCATGGTAGATGTTTACCCAAGTTTAAACTATATGCTTGAAGTTTCATTAACGATTATAGCTGTTTTCTTATTAAATACTTCCTCCGTTTCACAATAAGTGGCATTCTAGACTTTAAATTTTTTTTCATAATAAGTGGCATTTTACATATCCCTAAAAACTTTTATATTTCCTAATTTATCCTTGAGTCTAATTAAAACAATTATTCTCCCTCATTCTCTTTTTATTTGTGCCACACCTCTTTTCCTTAACATAATTCTCTCTCTTTGTATGATTTTAATGAAGGGTAAAAATGTGAGCTTATCAAAATTTTAACATAAATTTTAGTCATCTTAATATGTATGTAAATAGTTATAATGTCACTTATTGTAAAACAGAGGGAGGAACATATAACAAATGTATTGTTACAAATCAGTACTTTGTACGCTCTTTGCTCCAAAATTAGAGATGCATTAAAAAATCTACAGCTGGGAAACTTCAGTTTTCAGAACATAGCCCAATTATCAACTACAAATATAATAGTAGTAGCATCATGGTACTTGATCATAAATATATAATTGCTTATAAAAAGTTCTTCCTAGTTTGTCTAAAACTAAAACTACATTTTTAGTTTGTCTAAAACTAAAAATGTATTTTTAATTTTAGTATGGACTAGAAAGGATATTGTATGTCTTGGAACTAATGGAGTATTTCATTTCATTTCATTTATTTATTATTTTGACCTCTCTATTCAACTAACATATTGTGTTTCATGCAGCTGGTCCCGGGTGGTTCTCCGGATCCTGAATGAACGTGGAGGCTCTGTACTTGGTACACAATTGTTTTCTAGAAGAGGCTGGATATAATCAAGGTGGCAGTATTAGGGAGTGTAGTTTATCTTAACATGGTACACTGACAGGGTTGTAGGAGGATGGATGAATATTATTGTCTGTAAAACTGCTTATTATCCTCCTAAGTCATTTGTTTTCTCAAACTAAGACACCATTATATCCTTTCCAACTTTGTATTACGGCAATTAAGAAATAACATCGGATGTTGGTTTTCCAGATGATTTTGTATCAGTCCAAGAGTAACTTGAACCCAACCATAGGTGCCCAAGGCTCCATGTATTTGGATCTCAATTGTAAATAACCTTACTGAGAAGTCCTCTATTTTAATTAAAGATTTCTTTCGTTTCTGTTTTAGTCCTTCGTCAATTACAGGCAGATTTATGAATGGGAAAGTTGGAAAAAAATTTCTTATGTCCTGGTGATATATGCAATGGTGTAATTGTTCCTTTATGGGAGTGAAAACACCCATGTTTCCTTGTAATAGGGACAGCATCAATGGTTGGTGCATTCTCTCTTTCTGATTGGTTTAACTTTGACGACTCGAATAAGGCCACATCAGCCCCCGAGCTCCATTGATAACATGTGAGGAGGAAGGGAGGGGGAAGCCCACACATGCACAATTGACAGCCCAATAATTCAGAGCTGTAGGTCTCTTCCAGTTTTCATTTCCATGGCTTCAAATGTGTTAAAAATGAGATGCTGATGTATTTTATAAAGAAATAGTGAAACTAGAGCAGATCCTCTCTTTCTTGCCCACCTACCATGTGAGGACCCTTCATCAGTCTCTCTATATAGTCCTAATTTATCTTCTTCCTCACATGGTTCAACAGACTTGCAGACAGTAATTATTATGCAACACATTTTATTCCCCCTCCTTACCCACTTCAATAAAATATACATATTTTTTTAAAATAAAACATATCATATGTAAAATTGAAGGCAGGGTATCTCAATTAAAGCAGTCGAGATACCATTTTGATATCCAATAATTTGGTAGTGTGAAAAAAAAAATACATACAAAGTAAATAAGAGACTTTGGCTTTTCCACTTTTGAGAAGGAATGCTGTAATTTTGCATTGAAACTCAAAAACAGGTATCATCAGGCTTCAATCAAATTGGTGGCAAACATAGGCCATCCCAACTTGCAAGCATACTAATTGTATTGTAAGCCCTGACCTCATGTTCATTCTTCCCATTTGTTGTAACAGGCAGCACCCCAAAAAGATAGCCAATGAGCTAAAACCACCTTCACAAAGAATGTAGCCCTACACGTGTATGGCATATAGATATACCACAGAGACTAAATTCATCATTCTGTAACATAAATTCTGAGGAATAATACAGTGTGCACTAGTTTGTACGCAAATAAATATGCACAAACTTATGTTCTACATACCAATTAACTTTAAGGGACCCATTGTCTAAAAACAAGTGATTTAATGTGTCTTTTAATACGTGTTTGTGTTTGTGTTTGTGCACATTAGGTTTGTGCAATTTATTGATGCATGTAGCATTATTGAATTTTGAATTGTGATTAGTCCTTTATATATGTGAGTGTGTGTGTGTATATATATATATATATATATACTGCTATTCCAAATTGCAATAAAAATCACAAGGTAAGCCAAACAGCCCCCACTGACTGCCTGGTTGTCTCACCATTTTGTTAGATTCAGTCCAATCTCAGGCTCATTGTCTTCTTCTTGCAAAAGGGCTAATAGAGTATTATTAGTATTCAGACAAAGAATCTCTAGGCATACAGACAGCACAGATAGATCTCCTGTGTGCTGTCCATTTGACCATTCTATCTCATCATATTATCTAGTTAAAGATATTTCACATCAAGCATAACATGCAGGTGAGCTAGCTTTGTATTATCTACTACTAGTAATATGTTCATTTACTTTTTAAAATATTATATAACACACTAATCTATATGTAGATATATATATAAAATGTATCATTCATGATGCTAAATTTTATGTATATAACAGATCATTCAGTGGCTTCTTAAGGTGGCACATGAACCACCAAAAGAGAGTCCTCCTACTTCTGTTGTTAGTCCAACCAACAAGAAGGAAAGTTCTAAAGGTAACTAAGATGAAAACATGTGTATACCATTTTCATAAGATTGGATAAAGTTATATAGGATTTTCACTTACCAAATATGTTCTTTTGGTACTTGTTTCAGCTAAATCAAAACAAGTAGTTTCATTTAATTGTTGTCGGGCTAATCAGAGACAAAAGAGAGTGGGAACCATCAATTTGGGTTGCGAAAACTTTAATTTGTTCACTATACTAAGAAGAAGAGACATTGCAAAGGCTTGCTTTTATAGCACACTTAATATAAAGAGGGTAGATACCATGAAGATGATGAAGAAAGAAGACATTGCTCGAGGACTAGGCATTACTAGTAACAAGAAAGGGGCAGATTCAACTGCTGCACATGTCGGAAATACTAAGGTTCTGCCTCTTGGTGATGCTGCGTTATCATCCAGCAACAAATGTAGTAAAGTGGAAAAGGGAGATCAGAATTTTAAGAGTGACAAAACCAAATCTTTGTCTAAAATGAAGGAGCTTTTGAAATGGGCTGCTGCGGCCAAGTCTGAGAAGGGAGGAAAGTACATCAGCAGGAAGGTAAATTAATCTCTTCAATTTCTATGCTAGTGCAATGTAAATTTCTTCTTTTTTCGAGGCAAATTTGAATATTTATGTATCGAAAGGGAACTCAAAAACAGACCTGACAAATGGGCAGCTAAATGAGTCACAAATGATAACGGATAACTGTCCAACGAGTAAAAGTTTTAACTATGAACCTATTAGGTAACTTGTTTGCCATATCTGCTTAAAAAGCTTATGTTTTGATTTGCCATGTTCAAGTTTATGTTTCAAAATTGATCTATGGTCTCTAATTATGAACTATTTTCAGGTTTTACAGTTTCGAAATAGAGCTGTATTAAAATCAGTACCAGATGATGAACAATTAAGCATTGAGTCTCCAAAGATCAGTTTCAGGTGGGAAGTTGAAAGTTGCTCAACCACTTCTTCTTCTGTTTACTCTGCTCTTTCAAAGGTTTCTTCCACAAGGATTAACATTAATGATCTGAATGCTCCTTCTTTGAACTCTACTCCTATTCATGATGGTGATCATTGTACTCCCAGATCAGGAAACTGGATCACCACAGATTCTGAATGTAAGGCCTCTTTTCTTTCTCTCTATATGAAAATATAGTGTATAAGTAGGAATCAGATAGTCTATATCAATTGCTATTTTATCCACTGTACAAAATCTCAAAAAAGGCCACAAATTTAGTTCTTTTTTTCAGCCCCCTAGATTAAGCATAAAAGTCATGCGTATCAATTTTTTAAGATATGTATTACAGAGTGAAACATACATTGAAGCAGGCTAATTGTTCTTGTATAAGTAAAAGGATATCCACTTACAACGAAGTAAAATATGACCATCTGCTAAATAATCTGACGAACGGATAATACCCATGTCCCTAAATTATTTGACAGACGTTGAATCCTTTAAAAAAAAAAATTTTAAATGAATATTTTTTGTAACAAAAATAAAAAAGGGATCATATCTCATTTATAGTGTTATGTTTAGTGACTTTTGTGTGTGTATGGTACTCATGTTGTGTCTTTTGCTTGTCACAGTTGTGGTGCTAGAGCTTTGAAGATTAGATCTAAAGAAGATTGCTTCAAGTGGTAGAATTTTAGTGCTATCTATTGTACAAGAGCTATGACTAGAAGGGTTTTGTTCATGTTATAATCTTTTTGTAACATCAATGCAATTAATTGTGACATCAATTAAGGATGTGATATTTATCTGTAGGATACAATATCCTGTTCCCAATAATCAATAAATTCCAAACAAAGCTCTTGATGCCATAAAGTGGAATAGTATATATCACTTCGAGGATGTGTTATAGCCATAAATAAGGAGTACTATCTTTTGAGCACATTCATGGCCAACATGAATATAATTATTCTTCATTCCTCGACTTGTAATTATCAAATTGTCAAGATAAAAAAACATAGGGAAATAATATTTTTATCGAAGACGTATTTTTTTTTTATTACATAGAAGATCACTACATAAATTTTTACGCACTTACTCATATGCTTATTAGTAATTATCTTGCAAGACTTTTATATTACTCATTTGTATCATGCACATCTAAAAGTATACAACTAATTAGAATTCACATAAAAAAAATCACATTTTTCATGTAAAAATATCAATTTCTAAAATATAATGTCCCCAAGTGAAAGTAAATCGAATTATTATTGCAGGCTAAAGGTGTGTTGGGTTGATCAATTGAAAATATTAATGTTCTTTATTATTATTTGTAACTTACAAGTGGATTTATAAGTAACAATTTATACTTTTAAAGACTACGAGATATTACTTGAACATGTTATTAGTGATATAATTTTATACTTTTAAAACATGATATAAATAATTTATTTTTTCTATTTTGAATACATTATCCGTTTTTTTTTCTTTCAACCGTTATTAATCTCCACCGTCATCGCCATTGAGACCGATCTAATCATCTGCTGGTGTCCTATATAATTCACAATTATCGAAATATGTTCTTAACTTATTTTTTAATTTAACTTTTAACTTATAAGTTAAACCACTTTCGACCACTGTAAAGTTATAATTAATACTGAGAATGACGTTTTTGTCCTTACAGTGATCTGTCTTGTTATTGTCAAATAGCCAATTTTGTTACGTGAAAAAAGACTCATTTGCATAATTGAAAAGGTTAAGCCATTTGGAAGTCATTGGGAATACCATTCGAGTCTCCTGGGCCAACTACTGACCCCCTATTCAAACGGCCGCTGCATTATTTAACGGTCAACCGCCAACTAGCCTTTCTCGTACACACCTTCCATTCTTCTTTATGAACTACTAAAATTTGAATAAAAAAGACAGAAATCCCAAAAGAAGCTTTCGATTTGATTGAAAAAAAATGGAGGAACCAAGTTCTTCCAAAGAACCCATCAAGAATTCTACATCAAATTTCAGCTCACTTAGCTCAGATCTCACTGAACTTGTCCTTTCTCTTCTCCCGATTCCTTCAATTATACGCGCCTCCGCCGTCTGCAAGCTCTGGCACTCCATCGCCACCTCTCCCACCTTCTCCGCTGCCTTCTCCGCCGTCCAGAAGAAACCCTTTTTCTTTCTCTACGGCCAAAATAACATTTTCCCCAAAAACAACCAGTTCTTTGCTTTCGACCCTGAATCGAATCGCTGGTTGAAGCTCCCTGTTTCTAATGAACCCAATGATTCTTCTCTGAATGGTTGTAATGGGTACTTTTTCTGCATCACCTTCACCAAGTTTAGTTTTTCTCCAATTTTCAGTCGGGTGATGCACGCCACCTGTTCGGTAAAATTCCCAAGGCTAAATCCTTTAGTGGGTGTGTTCTTTATGGAGTCTAAATTGCCTAGGTTCATTGTTGTGGGTGGTGTTAAGTTCATTGGCGTGTTGGTTGATATAGAAGACAGATTAGCTGTTGAAATATACAATCCCCTATTTGATTGTTGGGAGATCTGTCCGCCTTTACCTGCCGATTTTAGGCCGGGAAATTCATCCAAGCAGTCTTTATCATCTGCATTGTTTAATGAAAAGTTTTATGTTTTTGGGATTTATTCGGGTTTTGTTTCAATGTTTGATTTGAATAAGTATGTTTGGAGTGAGGTCCAGACGCTTCGGCCTCCTGGGGTTCTGTTTTCGTTCTTGATTTCATGTAATGAGCAGCTGGTGTTGGCTGGATTGTGCAATGGCCCTCGTGGGATGAGTTTTAACTTGTGGGAAATCGATGAGAAGACGATGGAGTTCAGTGAGATGGCAGTCATGCCTTGTGAAATGCTTTTTTCTTTGTTTGATGGTGATGAGGATGATAAGTTTGCAAGTTTGAAATGTGTTGGATTGGGTGATCTTGTGTATGTGTTTAACGAAGAGCACCACAGGAGTTATCCTGCTTGTGTTTGTCAGGTTAGTGGCAGCCCTGGCAAGTGTAGCTGGAGAAGGATTCCCGATTTGCCAGTACCTCTAAATCATTTCCATAAGGTCATAACCTTTTGTTCAACTGTTTCACTCGATAACATTCTTCGCCCTGGCAACATTGAACTTGGCTCGGGGCAAGCCATCTATTAATTGTCAACTTTTCTTCTTGGTATGATTCACCTCTTGAAATTTCTATTTAGTGAACATTGTTTAGTGATTGCACCATCTAGCATATATTTCCACTCATTGCATTTTGAAGATAGTCATTTTCATCAGCATGAGTGAATACTGGTGTTCCGTAACATAGTGAACTTTATGAATTTGTGCCTTTAAAAAGGCTGTTTTCATGGATGTAATAGTTGATAGTAATATTGCATTCTTATATGTATTGCGGCAGCATCTCCTGCATAATCATTGCCAGAGAGAAATAGAATATGTAAACTATTGCTTCAGATGATGACGATTAAATCATAAACAGCTCAAATAGTTATAATCAATGATGTAAATGTGTTAGAATCTCGAATTGATCTGGGCTTGAAAAAATAAGTTTGATCTCATATATACAGATGCTTTGGTAGCTTACTTTCCCCACAATCTTGTCCGAATTTACAAAAGTTTCCTTGAAAAAATAGAATTCGTGGACTATTGCTTCAGAATCTTTAAATCATAATTAGCCCAAAGTTCTATAGTCAATTACAGAACCGTGTCAGAACCGTGAATAATCTGAAACTGAAACAGAATTCTGATATTTTGCTTATACATACAGATGCTTTGCTAGCTTATTTTCCCCACATAAAATTCTTAATTTCCTCTCACGTTGTATATCTAAAGTACTGTTAACTGATGATTTGGCTGTCGTTTGCACGTTCTTTTTCAATTAATCCACATTAGCATTATCTCTTAGTAAGGACATAATTTCCTGCACTTACAATGCATTTGAAGCAGTACTGCATCGAAACCTTATATTCGCATGGCTTTGGTTGGTCACAGCACTGGATATATGATATAGGAGAGGCTTGTCTGAAGACAATATTCAGGTTTTCTTGAAGTCGGATTATTTGATCTTAATCTGGTGGACTTTATGCTGTATAGCTATCAAGTTCTACTTCAGTGTCCTCTTTTTTGTCTTCACGGGGTTGAAGACGAACAGTTTGACCTTTGAAAGGTGTATGATGATTGTACCATGTCTCCTGAGTATCATCATCATTTTAAACATCAAGTTGATCTGTTGATGTATGATATTATCATTGTAAATTGAGAATATGTGCTTCTTCTATATGTGTAATCAATTGATTAAGAATGTAATATACTCTCCTTTACGCAACTTTCCAGTCGCATTGTTTCATAAGTTCCCTTTAATTCAAAACTAGATATATATTTTGACTTCTACAGTCAAACGATAGTATATCGAACTTTAAAATTAATGCTAAAAATTAAAACCGTGGATGCAAATTATATAGTGAGTAAATGTTTTTATTATAAATCTTACTATGATTATAATAATTGTATTCATTATAATCAACTAAGTTGACATTACTTTAAAATTTAATATGTCGTCATTTGATTCAAAAAGTTAAAATGCTATTTTTAATTTTAGAACGGATGATAGTGTTTTTTTTACTTGTGAAATTACCTCGACAGATAGCTAACATACATCATGATTATTAGCGATGGAACCAAAATGACATATCAAGGGAAGAGAAAAAAAATATAATCGGAGAGGCCCAAATATAAAAAATAATATAGGATACATATAAAAATTATAAAATTTTATGGTAATAATACAAATTCTAAAAAGTTGAGAGGGGAGCCCGCTATACTCGATCTTTACCTAGTTCCGCCTCTGATAATTATTATGATAGTTAATGTGTTTATAATAATCTCATCTGACTCATGGAGTTCATAAATATTACCATGATCGCAAAAATAATACTCTATCTGTCTGATCAAATAAATATTAATGAGTCACTAATTTTTATATAAAAATTAAATAAAACACCAAAAATAACTTCACATGTTTCCAATATATAGAAATATATAGAGTTAACTATTTGTCCTCTAGCCATTAAAAATCATTAGGGGTAATTTTGAGAAAAAACACTAAATCCTCCGTAAAAAAACTAACTCTACTGTTTAATTAATTTCTCCTTTATCTTCTTTAAAATTATGTATTGTTTGATAAATTCGTTACGTGCAACTGTACACTGATGTATACAATCAAGCATGCAGTACTACTCCCATTTAATGCTTTGTCTTGAAGCATCACAAACAAACATATGGAAGAACGCCATGTTCATCGATTAATTCTATCTGTTACCTGTCAATTATATATGCCTGCACCTTTAAAGTTAATTTTATTAAAATTAGAGATGTTTTTATTTTTATATATAATTTAATTGTAAAAGAAAAACGTTATGTCCCACCCCAATAAGCCCCGAAAAGAAAAATGAAATTCCTACTTACAAATAAAATTCCCCTGCTTTCAGATACAAGCTGCAAGGGCAAAAAAGGTATACCACCACCAGAAGAAAAAAGAAGGTATTTGTGGCTTATGCGATTGAACTTAAAATCTTATATCTCAAATTTAATGTATATGAATTGACAAAATGAATACCATAATCAAGCTACTCTAAGAGTGGTTGCAGATATAAATTTTACTCGTTCTGTTTTTTATTAATTGTTTTTTTAACTTAAATCATACAAACCATAATAGCATTAAATGTTTTAAAAAATATATATGACACGTACATACTTACGTAAAAAATTTTAAAAAATAATATACTGAATAATATATATTTTTTAAAAATTTAAAAATAATTTTATAATAAAGTTGTAAGAGAACTTCCATTTCATAATATAGTGAATAATATATTAATTTTGTCTTATAATCCCAAATCTTAAAAAACTTCATAATATAGTTTTAGGAGAACCCTAATTTCATGGTAGAGTAAATAATATATTAACTTTGTCCTATAATAATTTTAACCAACTAATTTATCCAAATAATTTATGTATGATGTACTAAAATACACATACTTATAATCAAATTATATTCTTCGATGATATTTATATTCAATTTTAATAATTTAATTTCAAATTTTAATTAACTAAATAAGTACAAGCATATGTCTAATTAACACAATATCTTAAATACATTCAAATTAACGTGTATGTGATGTACACAGGCTCTGTAGTTTAATAATTTCCTAACCCGAACGTATTATCATTCAATCATTATATTTAAGAATTTGACAAAATTTAAATTGAAAAAATAGATAATAAAATATTTTGTCATAAAACACATTGGAAGTAATTCTTAGTTATTTTTATTTTTTCTTAAACAGGTATAAGTTTAAAATAAAAATAAAAATATTTAATAATGCAACTCGTGTTGTGCATGATTCTGAACTAGTTGAATCTATTTGACTACTGTATTTCAATCGACCAGCAAATGTATCTCTAATTTTATAAGGGAAGAAACTATAATTTGCTTGTCAACCATATTTTGATCCCGAAATATCAATATTGCATTTGGATCCAAGTTTAAAATCCCAAAATATCAATATTGCATTTGGATCTAAATTCAAAATCCCAAAATATCAAAATTGCATTTGGATCTAAATTTAAAAAAAAATTAAAAGAAGAAAAGAATATGAGGAGATCTGCATCAATGAATTAAGTCATGTAGCAATAGCTCTTTCCCTCATGGTTTTCGAGTGCATTAAACCTTCATCATGATCCATCTTCTTACTTCTTGAACCCATGATCAGCTTCGTCCAAAATCCACCTTTCTTGTTCTTCTTTTCATCCACACTTTCTCGATCTCCTCTTGTCGGATAAATCTCCATTGATTTACTCTTTGTAAGAACAATATTCCTACCACCCACCTTTAAAAATGACATGTATCCTTTTCGTGTCGAATGGATACGATAATTTTTAGTACTCCGGTCATGAACCGGAGTACTATAAGAAGAAACACTCGACCATGAGTCTTCTGACGATAACGAAGACAACGACGAAGACGATGAACAAGTTGCCATATTTTTAACTTTACTAGAAGAAGAAGAGGAAGAAGAAGAAGAAGTTGACGATAATTGAGAGAGTTTTTCGCCTAAACAAATGGCGCAAACCCCTGGAGATTGGCGGTGTTTGGGGTGTTTCTTGCACCTCGTTTGATGAGTTTTTGGTTTCCTGCTGTTAATTTTGTCCATTTTGTGGTTATTGAGTTGAAGTGTGTGTTTGTGTGTGTTTTATAGAAAGTAGGAGGAGGAGGAGCCAGTTGAGTTTCTTCTGGTATTTTCCCTGAGAGTGCATGGGAAGTTCCAGGTAGGTTCACTAAACGACTTTTCTTGACGGTTTAAAAGATTTGAATAAAAAAGAAAAAGGGTTGGAATTTTGAAAAGTATGGAAGAATGAGATTGGTGGTTGGGTCCACTAAAAGGTAAGGAGGTTGTCTATTTGATGTCTGCCTTGCTAAGCTGGAAATACAGACCGACTTCTGTTCTTTTTCTTTTGGAAAACAATACTAAGATTTGAATCAAAACAACATTTATTCTAAAAAATAATAATAATATTTGTAGAAATTGAATCCTGTATATCGTTTAACGTGGGAGACAAGGAGGATTGAGGGGTTAGTTTACAATAATAACATCTCTCTCCCTTTTCTTTATTTTCTTCTTCGACTTGTACGTTTTTTCTAAGCTTAATTCAAAATTCAACAACATGCGTAGCCATATTACAACGTATAGTATGGTTTACGGTCCAATCACGAAAACTAAATATTATTTTGTAGTAACAAGTAAATGAGCAAATAATAACGTTGTTTCTTTTGCGGTCTTCGTCATCATTTTGTTTTATTAAAAAGTTTTACGTGTTTGGTGGATGAGGATATTGGATTATTTATATTATAAGTTTACAAGGCCGATGGGAGTATAAATGTGTACTACTTCTTTCGTATTCAGAAATTATCCTTTGGATGCTTAAGATGTAGCTTAAAATGAAGAAATAATAACATAATTATCATTTTTTATTCTTGATAAAATCTTTGAATGTGTTATTAAAAAGTAAAGAGAAAACATGATTCAATAATTAAAGTAAAAAGTAGATTGATTGTTTTTTTAATAAATAAAAATAAAATAGCTACGTTGATTGATATTATTATTATTTATTATTGTATTATTCAATTAAAATTCTTATTAGAATTATCATTAAATAGTTATTTTGTTGTGCAAGTTTTATTATAAACCCAAAAAGATAAATAAAAAAGAAAAGCAATAGAAGCTCATGTGAAAAAAAGAAGTAAAGATGAAAGATCAAAAGAAAAATACAAAATGAGATAGAGAAAAGAATGAACAAAATTCATCAATTGGTTCAACTTGAACATCAATGGCCAAGAATGACTTTGCCTCCTTATAAATATGAGAGTTTAGAGAGAGAGAGAAAATAGATTATAGATAGAATTATATATATATATATATATATATATA
>CM025788.1:35070245-35118009 GCA_014636745.2 Centella asiatica
TTAAAGTTGTAGATCCATCAATTATCAAGAGAATAAAAATTTATTTCAAAATATATTTGCGTTGATTTAATCTTTTGTTCTCTCTCTTTAATTAGTGTTAATCAATGTGGGTTTAAGCTAATTAATAGTTTAAACTCCAAAATTAACATTCCAATTTATATATAATGTATATCTCACAACATTAAACTTATATTTGTGTTATTTTCTATTTTTTGAGTTTTTATTCTATTTATTCTAATTATAGGTCTCTCTCTACATTAATTCTATAAAAATACTCAATATACTACTTTATATATTTTGTAAAAATTATAATATGGGTATAAAATATTTTTGTAAATATTTTAAATATAATTTTTGGATTTTGACTTTTTGATCAATTTTGACCATTGAAATAGTTTAAATGAGTGTTTTTACACTAAAGTAACATAGTATATATATGTAAATATGTATATAGATGTATAAAAATGAGTTTTCTTAATTTTAAAATTATTTTAAATATTTTTAAAGAATTTTTATTTATTCTGAAATATACTAATTTGTGCATGTTGTAGATATTTAATGTTGTTAATGTAAGCATATTTAGAGATTACTGTAAATATATGTATTGCAATTAGTAGTTAATTTTTTTATATTTAGAAAGATAATTATTGTAGATAGTGTTGTGAATTTTTAGTGATTATGTATGATTTAGAAATTATAATTTGGTATGAAAATATTTTTTGTGCATGTTATTGTTTCTATTGTATAAAGGTGAAAATTGCATGAAAAATATCTATAATGCTTAAATTTTTTTAAATAAATAGAGATAGTTTGTGAATATTGTATCGATTTATAAATGATTATTTGAAGATAATTACCATGTCATGGGATTATAGAATAATTAATATGTAGTTGTTAAATGTGTAGAATGAAATTGTTTATATGTGATTAAAGGTAGATTAGTAGTTTTAGTTATTAAAAATGATTGGACTGTATAAAGAATTATGTTTATATTTTTATATTGTGATTGTGATGATGAGAGAACTCTTTTAGAGTGTCTTTATGCTTAGTCAAACATCTCAATTACAAAGAAAATTCTTACAATTTTTTTTTAAAATTTTACATGTAATTAGGATTTAGTTTAAATTTATTTGTAAATTTGTATAGTTTCATTTGTAAGTTGTATTAGTAAGTTTCATATATTTATTCTCAAAAAATATAATTTTTAATTTTTCAAAATATAATTTTATATTTTATAGATTATTTGTAAGCCTAAAACTTAGAATTAGAATGATTATATCATTCAAATTTAATGACACCCTGATTATGATATATGATCCAATAATGTAATTTTAGTTTATAGAGTTTTTTTTTAAATATTCTTGTAACATATAAACCTAACAATATAGTGGAAAATCACACATTCACACACACACACCCCAACACACATAAACCACTTATAGCTTAGTTTAGTATAGTTGATTTTTTTAAGAAAAGACAAACTTTATTTTTAAAGGATGATTTTTTTAAAAAAAATGTTAAAATGCAGTCGTTTTCAAAATGAGAATGAGGGGTGTCTCACACCTTTCCTTCATTCAACCAACTTTTCGAACTTGGATCAAAAATTTGATAGATCAAATTTAAAATTAAAATCATTTAATTTCAAAACCGTTTTCTATTACATACTTTTGATAGTTGCATTTTTCAAATAAGTCTCCAAACCAATAAATATTTTGTAATAACTAAAATAAATTGAGTGACCTAACACACTAAATTAATTATTGTTAGGTGACGACTCCTTAAAAAATAATTTTAAATAAATCATCGCACTACAAAGAAAGCCTCCAAAATTTTAAAATATATTTAAAAAGAGAGTTTGAGATTTTTTTCAAAACTTACAATAAATATGTTTTCAAAAAATACAAACTTTTCAAAACTTCATTTTTCTATTACATAATATGTCGTAATATACTATAAGCCCGCGGTTTATTGTGTCGTGATCAAAAGATATTATTTTCGTGGGAACTTTGTACTTTTATATTGCAAATAGATTAGTTAGACAAATAAATATTTGATTTATATCTAAGGAAAACTACGTAATTTATTGAAAAACAAGTAAATAATTAATTAAAGATTGTAAATCAAGATGATCTTCATAATTGAAAGTATAAAAAGATCTTGATCCAAACAATATTTATAAGAGACTTGATTATCTTGATTTGATTATAAGAGACTTGATTATCTTGATTTGATTATAAGAGACTCTCCTAAACCGCTTTCTAGAACGATACTCATACCGGTCCATATGATAACACCTAGACCCGATATATTTAAACTCAAATCGTTGGTAATTATGGGCATCCAAAATATTATAGGTAATGGGTATCAAATATTAAACGAACAATAAAGTATCACCCAAATATGTACTACTTCGTTGCTTTTTTGGCCCAACCCATAGTACCCAGGAGTTACTCATTATATATATGTATATATATGTATATAGTGTTTTAGGTTTGAACTTTCAATAAAAAATCTAAATACTCACTTGACATAAAAGACTTGATCAGAAAAGATCTTTAGACATGTTTAAGTAGATCTTAGACTACTGTTATTAATTTATGTTTTCAGTTCATGTTATATTGTATTTTCTTAAGTTTTTGTATTGGCTAAATTGATAATAAATAATGTGTTCGTTTTCTTTATCAATATTAATCAATTAATTATTTTTTTGGATTTCTACATATTTCTTCATTAATTTTAAAGATTACAATTTTTATATGATTTTTAGTAAGAAAATAAATATAACTGGATATTTTGAATTATTATAATTTAGGTATCAACAAATTATATAATCTTTCTCTGTATATAAAAAGTCAAAGAAAAATCTTACCCAAAATCTCTTAAATAAGTACCTAAATTAACTCTATCATTGTTTCAATTCGATTCAACATTTAATAAAATCGATCTTAAACGAGTTACATACATCTAACCGGAAGTATCCGTTTAGCGCGTCTAGTAACACCAAAAATCGAGACCCTGCCGCACCAACTTAGCCCTCATCGTTTCCTTTTTATCATGTCATAAAAAGTAAGAATTCACTTCAATTTTAGTTTCAAATAACCAGTTACAAGACCGCAGTCCGATTCTAAATAATTTTAGCTCTTGGGATTTCAAATACAAAATAAAAGAACAAAACAAATGAAGTTCTTATTCTAAGACAGGTAGAGTATTTTAACAGTACAGTTAAACAAATAGGGAATTCTTAGGTTTTATTTATTTGAATAAGCATTAAACGCTGAATATTGAATATAAAATTTGAATTATTCTGAGTTAATATGAAGAACGTTTGAATGTTAAATGCTAATTAGATAATATTGTTTGATATTTAAATTGAATATAACATCTTAGTATGCAAAATTTCTTATAAGACATACATCTATGATATTTTAATTGTGTTATCATTAACAACTTATTTTGCTGCATAACTGGTTATAAGATAATAACGTATACACTCTTTATATATGCATATCACAAATTAAAATTAAAAATTTGTAACATTAAAATCAGTTCTTTTAATAGTATGTATATAGGGAATAAGGTACACGAGTCATATATAAATTTAATGAGAAAATTTTATTATTTGTATATTTAACTCTTGGTCAAAAATACAAAATTAATAATCTTCAAAAATTTAAATATTATTTTTTTGGAATGGAGGGAGTATTGATTTCGACTTTATATATTATTTGTAATATATTAAATTATTTCTCACATTTAACTTGTAGAAATAATTTTATTTTATTTAAATTTTAGTTTATATTAACTATAAATATCTATATCTATTTTGAAAGCATTGTACTTAATTCACAGAATTTAATCTGTGTATCAATCAAAGTTATCTAATTTGACTAAAATTTAATTATCAGAATTGAAAATTTACATATCTATTTTCTATGGTATTTTCGAGGGAGGATGGACATTTGGTGAACTAATTTGATATATATATATATATATATTGGTGCCATTATAATATTATTATATATTAAAAAAGTGTACTAATCTAATTGAGTAAATAACATATTTTAACATTATAATTCAAGAGAATAATAATATTATTTTGAATGATAACATTTACATAGTAACCTCATTGTACAATAAAAATTTAAACTAAGAATTTATCGAACAAAATTACTAGTGAAAAGTACATCACATTCAATGTTTTGTGTTTTAAATTGTAGATATAGTTTTGGGTATTGTAACTGTATACTTCGAAAAGTGCGCCCAGGAAGAGGTGTATATTATTGTTTTATTTTATGAACTCTCCTACCATTCTTTTAGTTTTTCTTCTTCTCATTTCACAACTTCTTCAAGTTTCTAGCATGTTCTATCTGTTCTTTTCCTTTTTGTTTTGCAAAACTTTTGAATCATGTGTTCCAAATCTGTTGCTTGATATTTGCTATTGTTTGATTGTATAAATGGGGAGTCGAGATGACCAACCTTCAAAATACGAAGTTTATATCAATAACAAATAGATGCAATTGAGCCGAAATAAAAGGTTTTTTTTTAGCAATTTTGGTGAAAGTTTTAATAATAGTCAGTAAAATGTATTCAACTCTCTCTCGGCTAATAGGTGTTGATGAAGAACTACTGAACTTGTTTGGTTGGAAATTATCTAGTGTGATTTTGACCGAAAATTTTTCTAAATGAAACAAATTTAAAGGGGCAAGATAATTTAGGAAAATAACAATTGCGACAAAAAAGTCGAGCAAAAAGAATTCGTGTAGGTAACTCATTGAACGAAAAATTATTTATGAAATTTGGCGCAATATAAACTTCAAAAATAATTGTTGCACGTCATCGTTGCCGATGACAAAAAAAATTGTAATTCAGTAGAGTTTTGGACGAATTGCTGAAGAATATCTAGTCAGATTATAAATATATTGGTTTTACGCCTTTAGTATATAGGAATTGATATATGATTTTGTGACGGAAAAAATATATCATAATATCTCTATATATGAGTATGAGATTTTGCATTTGATTTAACATGAAATAAAATAACTATTGTGAAAATATACGGAATATATTGAATTGTAAAGCTGTAATTTTCAAAAACAAAACTTGGTCAGGGATATAATTGACTAATCAAAAGAACGGTTTTTTCCTTCAGCAGCAAAAAAGAAGCAAGAAGTGGTTGAACTCTTCAACAAAACAAATGCACTGAATTAAAACCTCTTATTCGGTCAGGACGAGGGTCTAATAAGCACTCAATAAGAGAAAACAAAAAAAATGCCTAGGTGTCATTTGATTTAATAAGGATTAAGTAGTGAATGTTGAATTTAATAAGAGCATGTTTGAACACCGAATGTTGAACAAGTAAGTTTATTTAACAATCAAATTGAATATAATTTTTGAATCTAAAATATTCTTAATAATATCTTTTTAAGAAATTTCAAAAAATTAACGTGTATAAATTTTTTTATTATTTTATAATATATAACATAATTTTATAATCACGTAAAATTAGTATATTTTCAAGTGCTAAGATATATTGATATTTACATTATCATAAAAACTATATAAATATATAGAGCTTGAAAAAATTTAAATAATTCACATATTATTATTGTTTTTGCATAAGTTATGATTATGTATATATATATATATATATGTATATGTAAACGTGCGTGCGCACATATATATATATATATCACTTGAAAGTATATTTTAAAGAAAACGTAGTAGTTAATTTGTTTGGTTATCGGATGTTTTATGGTATGTCATGAACATATCATGGGTGTTATTGGTAATTTTAGTATTAAGAGTCTTTGCTGACTAAAAAAGTCACAAAAGTGTCACTTTTTCTTTCAGCATCAAAAAGAGGATTATGCATATGGCTAAACAAACAAGCTCAAAGGGCTTTGTAGACCAATGTGGAGGGGTGGGGGGGGGGGGGGGGGGGGGGGGGGGGGGGGTGCAAGGGTTAAATACCAGTAACAAAGGATACACCAAAAAAAAACGATGTCGGAAATAAAAATAAGGTTTGAGTACCACTAACAAAAAAGGTTATATCAAAAAAGACAATGTTAGAGCAGGCCAATTACTCTTTAGTGCTGAGAGTTATGTAAAACCCTAAAGTTGAAGATCAAATCTTTGAAAAAGTTTGCTCACTAGCACGCATCATTCCTGGTGCAACACATAAAATCTGTAAGTTCATATCTTGAGAACTCTTTGAACATCAGTGGAGTGGACTGAAATGCACGACCACATCCACCCACAATCTTAATATGTATATGGTGAGCATAACTATTTTGGATAATTAACGATGGATGTATTGTGAAATTCAAAATTTACTAAAAATTTATTTTTCATAAATGTATTTCCTACAAGTATATTTTTGTAAATATAATAATTTATAATAGTAACTTATAAATAGTAATTTATAATATCAAAGTAATAAGGAGTTTCAGATTTTATACAATATCGACCCAAGATTTGTTTAACCTGTTTTGAGTAAGATTACAGTAAAAAAGTGAAAAAATAAAATTTCTAAATTAATTAAATATATTACACAAGAATAGTAGTTAGTTCCAAATTAAATTTTTATTTGCAAATTTTTAGGTGTACACAAGTCAATTTGAAGCAAATGAAATTGGAAAAAAACATTAACACTATATTTGTGAATTTTTTTTGGCTAGAAAAGAAAAGAGAAGGATAAAAAACTTAAATTTTCTACTCATGTCTTGTGTTTTTAAGTTTTTAAAATGATGGAAAATAATTGAATTGGATTGAAAATTTTCGTATTTTTCTTGCATAAACAATATAAAGTATAAGGATAGAAATTTTTTATGTTTTTCATCTATAAGTATACTTGTCAAAAATGACAAGATTTAGATAGAAAACAATGAAAAACAAGTTTAACACTATATATAATGTAATAAACTCAATAATATCCTTATCTTATAAATAATATAAAGTATAATGGTAGAAAATTTTTGTGTTTTTTTCTTGCATAATTTTTCTTTTTCAAAATAACAAGATTTAAATAAAAAACAAATTTAACAATACATATAGTGTTATAAAGTTAATAATATCCTTGCCTTATAAATAATATAAATGATAATGATAAGTTTTTATTTCCTTTCCTTTATTAAACTCAAAATTAACCCATTTAAAAATTTATCAATTTTATATTCCATTCTTTTCTATTAATTACTAAAATTTCTAATCATTTTTTGAAAGTTAGAAACATAACAAAAAATAAAGAAAAATAAGGAAAATAAGTGTATCTCTTTATTAATGGTCAATTATTCATACTCAATATTGAGACCCATATTCTCTTCCCAATGACTTATATCAAGTTAATTTTTGTAACCACTTATATAAATAGTCACTTAAATCTCGCAACATTTGAAATAAATTTTAATTTTAATTTTTTTATATAGAGCATAAAGAACAATATGATATGTGCATTTGTAAAAGTTTAAAAATATGAAGTTTATATATAAAACTATAAGAGTAATATTTATATAACGATATTTCATCGCAAAGTAGAAGAAAGATATTTCACATTAATTTTAAATTATAAAATTTCATAAATTTATTTAATGTTAAGCGAAATATATTTCTAATTTTAAAATAGATGAATCATTTGACTTTTACATAATCCAAAATTTAAATTTTATTTATTTTACATACTATCATGTGCATAAAGATTTTTTTAAATTAGAAAAATAAAAATAAAATGTAACTTTTTTATTTTTAAAGAGAGCATTATATGTATAATTTCCAATTTAAACAGTAATTTTATCCGTGCTATTCACAAGCGTCTTTCTTGTACCTGTACCCCTATAAATTCGGGGCCAATCTCCACTCTCAGAAAACCTGAAAGCCCACACAAATCATAGTATCACTACAACAACCAGATCACAAAATTACCATACCCATATGCTTCTGGATGTTTCATCTTCCCAATTTGTTCTGAGGTTTTAGCTTCTTTCGTTTCGCCTAAAGGGTTTTAGGATTTTCTCAATCTCCATCGCATTCCTTCTCTTCTACTGCAAAAAGTCGCCATGGATAGGTACCAGAAGGTCGAGAAACCGAAGCCAGAGGTACCCATTAACGAGAATGAGATCAGAATTACCTCTCAGGGCTTGGTCAGGAACTATATCAGCTATGCCACTAGTCTTCTTCAGGTTTTCCCTCTTTTTTCTCCATGCTTTTTCCGTAGATCGATGGTGATTGTATTTTATGTTCATGTGTTAGGGTTGTCTTTGTTTCCCTTGATTAATGGATGGATTTTTTTCTTTTGTTATTTGCAATTGAAGGATTTGGAATGGTTTCGCTCTAAATTAAGTGCGTCGTCATCGATATGTAATGTGTATAATGAATTTTTTCTGGGTTTTGTCTGTTTGATTGTTTTGTTTCTCTGATCTCTTTAATGGATCTTGGCATATGTTTAAATTTTTGGATTATTATCATATATTTAGAATCTGCATGAATGATGATGCATTCTTTTGCATTAGTATTCTACAGTATCTGCGAATTTTTGTTTTGTGGATTCTGTTAACTTGTCAATTAACGGACATTTTTACTTCTTTATTACTTTATAATGCTTTGTACTATATAATAAGCCGACTGGACATATGGCGTTTAATTTGTTTAATATCATGTTACAGTGTTAATGTTGATCTTTGTTTTCTCCGGTGCAAACTCACTTACAATTGTGAATCTTCCTAAAATTTTGTGCAATATGTTGTATTTATGCTCTGGGTAGTGGTAGCTATGTATATTTCTGGGACCTTTCTGCATTACTTTAATCTACATATGGTGTTTGTTCCTCTTCTCGTTTTCAGAATGCCGTGATACAGTTTGAAGACATGCTATTGCTTATTTATTTATATAAATGAAACACTAGATGTTAGGTTTCTAGTTTAAGTTGTAAGCATTAGAAGACAACTGCTAGAGGAAGCATGAAATTTTTTTGTCAAAAATAATATAGTGCAGTAAAGTTAAAGTTGATTTTTCTACGATTTTGTAACTGATTTAAGGTGATTTTACATGTTAATTTCCTAATTCTTATTAATATTAGAAAAATTGCTTCCTGCGATTGTTTCATTAATACACTTGATTCCCTCATGTCTGACAGCCCTTCAAATGGTTTACAGTGTTTGAAGTGGATCTTGTTTTGTATAGTTTTTCTTTCTGTAGTGCTAGAAAGTTAAGGAGGTTCAACTGGTCTAGTTCTCATTGGCGCATTAAGAATTATTGTCTAGGAGCATATGATTGATCTTTTTTTGGCAACTCAGAACAATATGACATTTTCGTTAATCAAGTGTCAGTGGATATTAGTGATCAACTGGCATGATATGGAGTTTGTTATATGAACTTATAGTTGTGATACAATTTAACTTAAGGAAACATTCCATGCTTGGATACTGGTGAAGTGGCATATAGCGTATACTACCTATTATCCAAACTACAAGATAATGTATCCCCGTAAAATATGAGGATCTTTGATCTAATAATTTGGAATAGAGAAAGCATTAATTTAGGAGCTACGGATCCAAAACACATTCTCCAAATGTATGTTTTCCAACAGAGCCTCTCATCGAACAGCATACTGACAAGTACAAATTTGGCTGGCCCCTTTCTAAATTGTGCCAACTGCATTCATTTGTCATGAAGGTATACTTAGTCTGAAACTCTGATCTTTCAAATAGAAAATTGTGTAATGATATTGTCCAACCAGTTTGGTATTGCTCTGATGCTTGTACTTATCATTATCAAGATCAGGTCAAAGCTGGTTCTGCTTCATTTCCTTGTTATTACAGTAATACAAGGCCATTGGATTTAGTGCCCTGCCTGTGATAATTTGTTCATTGTCTTATGATGTCATTTATCTGGTGTCGTCGTTATTTTCTGTTAATACATCATCACTAATGACTATATAATATATATGCAGGAGAGACCTGGAAGGGAAATAGTGTTTAAAGCAATGGGACAGGCAATAAACAAGACAGTGGCCATTGTGGAGATTATCAAGGTTGGTTTGACAACTTAACTAAATAAAGCCTCCCTTTTCTTTTTTTTTTTTTAAGTGGAATTTTCATTTGAAAAAGTTGCATATTCTACTTTGGAACAGAGGAGAATTCCTCGATTGCATCAAGATACTGCCATCAGTTCGGAGAGCATAGTTGATGTATGGGAGCCAATTGAAGAGGGTCTTCTGCCGTAAGTATCCTACCTGAACTCGCTTTTCTTTTCAACTTTTCCATTTCATTTTTCATTTCTGAAGATGTGGTCTTTTATGTCTTAAGTCCCTATGGAATCGATGTATAATTTCCTCATACAAGGTTTATATATTAATGTCAATTGCAGTGTGGAGACGAGTCGCCAAGTCTCAATGATTTCAATCACCTTATCAACTAAGGAGTTAAACAAGAATTCTCCAGGGTAAATTTGAATTAACTTCATTGCTTTTCAAATAGTCTTTCTTAGAATCCAGAAATATGGGACATATGCAACACGCTTGGTGTTGATAGTTTTTCTAATGACTTGACATGCTCTACTTGATTCTTTCATGATTTCCTTTGTTGCATGCCCTGTCTGTCCAGCCCCAGTGATATGTACACATATATCCGTTGCTCACACAGTTCTCCTGCTTTTCATCTCATTGTTTCCTTAAATGTTTGATTGCAAAGTGAGATTCTTTCCTGCCAGGCTCCTTCATGACTTCATCTCACCTTGCACTGGAACTGTACTATTGGCCTTTTCACAGGTACCAACCTCCAACTTATGTGGAGCAATCAAAGCCACAACAGAATTATCAACAGCAACCTCGGCAACCTCAGCAACAACATAGGCAAGCACGCTTGAATTACAACGTCGACAATGAAGGTAATCTAAGCACTATTATTTTGGGAGTAGATCTGCCATTTCTATCATCAATACAATTTTACATTTTATACGTTGAAACATGCGTCATGTTTATTTTTAGATTCATATGGGCGTGGTCAAGGAAGAGGCCGTGGCCGTGGTAGAGGGAGAGGACGTGGATGGAGTAGGGGTGGATATGGAAACAATCAAGGAACTTATGAAGGAAATTATCGAGGGAATTACCAAGGGAACTATCAACGTAACTATCAAGGGAACTATGAAGGTATGTGTTTGTGATGAAGATAATTAACCTAATCAACAGAACTTGATTATCTTACTAAAATTGTAACCTACTTATCTTTTTCTTACCTGTGATGTTAATGTTATACATATATACATGAATTGAAATTCATTAATTTTCTATGGCAGAAAATGGTGGCTACTCAAACTGGAGCCGAGGCGGTGGCCGTGGTGGTGGTTATGGCTATCGTGGTTAGTATACTTTGCTTGCTCAAGTATATTCACAAATTTTCACATAATCTTTTTTCACAAGTATATTAGATGAATTTCGGAATTCATCTAATACATCAACAGTAAATATCCTTTCAGAAGCAAGTGACACTTGGCACTTGAGGAAAAAATTGACATTTTTGTGCCCGTGCAGTTTTAATTAAATAGTCTTTCTGCTTTTGCCGGTATATCAACTAACTCTAATTTTAATTCAATTAATAATTTTTGGAACTGCCCTTTTGACAGGCACTGGATATGGCAGAGGCGGCAGGGGTGGAGGAGGGGGCAGAGGTTATGGCTGCGGCCGTGGAAGGATGGGCGGTTACTCAAGGGGGGGTGACAATCAAGCTTAGTTTTGGGCTTGTAGAGTGCTTATTTTGCTATAAGCTAATTAAATGCTTGCCTTGGCCTAGCACTGTTATTGGAATCTGTTTTGAGAGCTTGAACTTTTTGTTATGAGTATTTTTTTCCCAAGGTTTCTTTTAGCACTAATAAGCAGCAGGGGTATAGATGTTCTTGATAGTGGTTTGTCAAGCAGCGTGGCAGTATTACCTAAGCTTTTATAATAGCTTAAAAATCAAGTAGCCAATTTCACTTTTGCGGTACCATTTTGCCGTTGTATCTATTCCAATATTTGTTCTCAGCAGTAGTGATCCATTTGTTTATTGATTTTTGTAATTCATTGTTTTCATCTATTATGCGATTGATTTTATTTTTCATGCTGTCCATGAATCTAATGCCGCGGCAAGCTCTGGCCATAAGTTTACCTCGGTATTCTTTCGAGTTATTTCGGAAGTTGGTTGGATTATTTTATTTGTTGTTTTATTCTCTGTTTTATTTTTTCTTAAATTGACAATTGACTTATTATTCAGTTTTTTTAGTGTTTTTTTTTTTGTTAAGAAATTAAATCTTAAGATTGCATATGGCAACCTAAAAGGAACATGGCAGATGATGGAATAAATAACGAAATAACTTATATCATTCCATTATTTCTTCCGTCAACAAATAAGCGACTTTTCTAGAGAATAAAATTTGCTAGTAAATATGTAATTTCATCATTTTTCAGAATGAATTATTAGATTTTTCCTATTTTGATCTCCTCTAATGTGCTTTGATTATTGTCCTCCATTTAATGCTCATAAGAGAGAACATATGACAACACCACAAACAGCCCTTTTTCTTTTTCTCTCCCCGTTCCCCTATTCCTCCCCTTGTATAGAGAAAGACAATAATGATGACATCAAATACTTGAATATTCTGTCTATACTAAATAAATACGTAGTAGTATTGCAAACAAGAATCCATATAATTTCCTAATGAACAAGGAATATATAAAGAGAACGCCAAAAATAATTGTATTTGTATCCGACTGCTTTTGTGTCCAAATTCATTTGTAGATGGGTAGTAATGTTATTCTTCTGGCCATGTAATTAGTAGTACAAATTACAATTACAATCTGCTTATGGGGAAAAACGTTAACAAAAACCGAAGTAAAAGGAGACAACTGCATTTACTAGATAAAGGATTGAAGCAAAAGATTTATTTCCCTTCGTTTCGTTTCCAGTTAATCGACACTTATAAGTTTTTTCTGATTAAAAGAAATTTATATTTAATTTAGAAGTTTCATCTATTCATTATATTTTCTTTTTATTACATAAAATTTAGGAGAAAAAGAGGCCCATGATACTAGTTACTTGAACTGAGAGTGAATAATTTTATTTTTCAATCTTCTTAAGGTTTGAAGGTGTAAAATTTTTAGGCCCCTCTTTGAATCATTATGTTACACACAAATACGGACTCATAAATCATACATGTAATCAGATGGGCATAATATATCATTGTTTGAAATAAAAATTATATAATTGACAAAAATCGAACTATCAAGTTAATAAAAACGGCCGATATAATAGTAATCAAATGGAAATGAAATGAGTATTGTAGGGAAAAAAAACTTAAAAAAATTAATGATAATTAGTAATTTATGATAGGCAATTTATATACTCTATCCATTCTAATTAGAAAAAAGAATTATGAATTACATTTGAAAATAAAATTTATTATGCAAATAGAGTTATAACTTTTTAAAAATTTTATTAGCATGCTATAATTTTAAAGTTTGCCATTACGATTCATTGAAAATTTATAACAAATTTAGTGAAAAACGTTTATGATCTATATATAAAAATCTCAATAAAAAAAATACAACTTTATTATTTGTGAAAAGTACAAATGTAAGGTAGTACTAAAATAACCTCTTTTTCCAGAAGAAAAACAATTATTCAACCATTTGTGCAAAAAAAAGAAGAAAACGAAAAATTTTTCTTATTCAACTGTGGGTATACTCATAGTTAAAAATAAATCAAGTTTATAAAAAAATAATAAAATTAATTTTTGTAGCAATAATAATATGGAAGGAATAATTGACCAAGGAGGAGGTAAAGATGACACCTGCCCCTAGCATTTAGGTCCGCTGAGCGGATTCATAGAGCGAACTTAGACGCTTTATCGTCCACGTTCATTTTATCTTTGAATCTCTCTTCTCTATCTGCGGCTCATTAGACACTCCATCTCTCCATGTCTATCTACATATATTTATGTAACTCAGTCATTACTTTCTCTCTCTACATCTCTAACTTCTAGAGAGAGACTGCATAATTTTCTTTGTTCTCGTTACTGTGTGATCCCTAGCTACCTGTTGGTTTTTTTTAGAGAGAAGAAGTTTGAGTTATAGAGAGAGAGTGTGAAAATATAATAATTCAAATTATGGAAGGTGGAAGCTCAAGAATAATTAACAAAGAACAAATTGATCAACAGCAGCTGTTTCATGTAATTCATAAGGTTCCTTCTGGTAACAGTCCTTATGTTAGAGCTAAGCATGCTCAGGTAATTAATTTCTTAAAATTCTCTTCAACTAATTTATTACTTACTACATTATCATATATATGTGTGTGTGTGTGTGGAGAAAAATATACTACGTATATAGATTATGATAACACTTTTATCAGCTTAAATTTTAAAATTTTAAAATTCTAGTAGTATAATTTATACTGTAAAAATTGAGAATATCTAAAATTTGAATGGAAACCAATGGCGCTATATGTATACTTAATTAGTTACTGGTATATATGTATGTATATATATATATATATATATATATATATATATATATATATTACTCCTTATATTGGATTTAGTAAATTGTTATCTCTGGTTATATATATGTGTGTGTATAATATTCTCACAAGCTATCTTACTCTTGCTATCATGTATATATAGATGTAATTCTTCATAATTGATCTCATTAATTAACTGATCATTCTTTGGATTCATGTATTTATGCGATAATTTATTAGTATTTCTTTTATCTATTTTTATGTGTTATTAATTTGGTTATTGGAGGACTTTAATTTTGATTTGGGTATTACTTTCGACAACTTTAGTTGTTAATTTGTTGCGTTAATATATACGTATCAAGATCTATCAATCGTATTAAACGGATCTCAAAGGGACTAGATATATAGGTCAAAGATTATGTAAATATATTGCTCAGAAAATCTCAGTCAACTATTACTACGTCTTACGATATATATGCATATAATTTGTCTACCTACACACACACACACACATATATACACACATAATTATTTATAAAGTATATAGTTAATTAATGTAGCTTGTTAGATTAATTATTATTTGAATATATATATAGATATATATAATTTAGTTTGAATTCACATAAAACAATAATCCATAAAATTTTATGAGTTTTGAAATCATAGACATATATGTATGAATACAATGCTATAGTTCATATATTGTGCATTGATCTCAAATAATATCTCCTAATGACTACTTTTTTTTTTGGCCTTTAATTTGGTTGGATATATATACACTAATAAATTAATATATGTATGTATGTGGTTGGATCAGCTGGTAGAAAAGGATGCAGAAGGAGCAATAGTGTGGTTTTGGAAGGCAATAAATGCAGGAGATAGAGTAGACAGTGCTCTTAAGGACATGGCTGTTGTTATGAAACAATTGGATAGAACTGAAGAGGCCATTGAAGCTATCAAGTCCTTTAGGCTCCGTTGCTCCAAACACTCCCAAGAATCAATTGACAATCTTCTCATTGACTTATACAAGGTATATATTCCATATATATGCATACACTTGAAGACATATTTCAAAATATGATGTACATTTTTCATTTTCATTTTGTGCATGTGTAAAAGGGAGGAGGTTGATCAACGTTCAGGGTAACTCCGTTTATTTCAGCTTAAATTTGAAAATTTTAAATTTTTATAATATAAATTATGTCATTAGAATCTGAAATTTCAAATTTAAGAGAAAATAAACGTTACTTTTATATGAGTGCAGATATTGGTATATCTCTTTCTTTTCTATTTTATTGACAAATTAATTATGAATTATTTTGTTGTAGAAATGTGGGAGAATAGATGAGCAAATAGTGTTGCTAAAACAGAAGCTAAGATTGATTTATAGAGGGGAGGCCTTCAATGGAAGACCCACCAAGACTGCCCGCTCTCATGGCAAGAAATTTCAGGTTTCTGTCAAGCAAGAAACCTCAAGAATACTGGTATGTGCGCGCGCGCGCGTATACACTCATTTTTTCTACCCTCAATAAAAAAACTTTTTATATTACATTTGTGCTTATTTTATTAGAAATTTAGAATTGCAAAAATTAACTAAAGTTTCTCCTTTTTGCCGTATACACACGTATTGGTGATTTTATAATGAAGAGCACTGTCATGAGTAGTTTTTTCTTTTTCCTTTACAAAATTAGATTATTAGGGTTTTGACCGCCAAACGAATAAGTTTTGCCTAGCAATATACATCAAACACTTTGAACAAAACCCTCCTTGGTTCTTCATTGCAATTTGTCCAATTGTTTGTTTTTTCTTCTATTTATGGTGTTTTGGCTTTATATGTTTGTAGGGGAACTTGGGCTGGGCTTACATGCAGAAACCAAATTATTTGGCGGCTGAGGTTGTATACAGAAAAGCCCAAATGATTGATCCAGATGCCAACAAGGCCTGTAACTTGGGCTTCTGCCTTACCAAGCAGGGCCGATACGGCGAGGCACGTTCGGTTCTCGAAGATGTTTTGCAGGGCAAGGTTCCCGGCGCCGATGATCTCAAGCCACGAAATCGGGCCGGGGAATTGCTAGCAGAATTGCAAGCAAAACAGCCTCCGCCGTTGCAGCCCGATCTGTTGGGCCTTGATTTGGATGAAGATTTTATGGATGGGCTCGAGAGACTGATGAATGAATGGGCCCCCAATAGGCCAAGAAGGCTTCCCATTTTTGAAGAGATTTCTGCATCTAGAGATCAATTGGCCTGTTAATTATGTTAGTGGTGTCGAATGGCAGGTTTAACCGAAAGGAAATGATATTACCGGAGCAAAAATTATGTATTCAGAGTGATTGTTACTAAATGCGCTGTAAAAATATCGTAAAAGTATAGTTGCCCTGAATGCATAATTTTGTTCAAGTGAAATATATTTTCTTTTGGAGTAGCGAGGTGTGGAAAGTTTTTGGGGAGTAGAAATTGCATAAAATAGTGTGTAAATAAGGAGCCTCGCTATAAATTGTAAAGTGGAATAAATTAATAATAGGGTTTGGCCAAAAATATTACTCCCTCCATTTTTCACAGGTAAGTGTCATTTGATATTGGAATAGATAGATATATTCTTATTTTTGTTAATTTTTAAAAAATATAAAAACAAAATAGCTTCATGCTAACACTATGTTAATTAGATTCTTTTAACCACTAACTCTACGGTGTGATAGTATTTCAAAATTCAAATGACAATCATCTCCAAGATTCTCCAATCTCCTGGAATATGACAATCAATCATTTTCTTGTCTTCAATTTTGCATCCTACCCACCATATATTAACTTTTGGTTGATGAATATTCCGAACTGACAACTCTTGCCAAATATTACAAGACAAATTGAATACTTTGTGCTTCTTGTTTATATTTTATTTTTATTTTTTGGTTATAAATTAAGGATTTCTCTGTAATCAGCTAAGTATATATAATTGTGCCAATTTAGTCTATACTAGCTCCTTCAAAACCCATTCCTATTAACCCCCACCTTGTTTCCATTATTATTATTATTATTTAATAATAATTAATCTCATATTTTGTAAAAATGTTTAACCAGAAAAAAATCCATGCTTTTCATGGTGTAGCTCTTGGTGTGATACTGTTCATAGTCACCGCACTTGCGTCTACTTTCACAGTGGGTGATGCTTCTGGCTGGAATTTTAGTATTGGAAACTGGGCCAATGGAAAGAAGTTCAAGGCTGGTGATATACTTGGTATGACACAATTTCACCATCATTATATGCATTTCTTAAAATATTTTATTTAATTTAACATTTGAAATTCGATCGAACATTCTCGTATAATGTATTATCAGCGATGAAAAAATAAAATCTATTTCCATCGCTGTTTTATTTCAGAAAATGTGTCTCATAAGTGAGATAATAAATCTAAGTTTTATAAGTTCAGATAGTATACTATACGATTGTTGATCGATATAAAAAAATAAATTAATTCGTTTTATGTATTTGGTGTGATTTAGTTTTCAATTATGATCCATCTTTGCACAATGTGGTGATGGTTGATGCAAATGGATGCAATAGCTGTGCGGCATCTGCAATTTCAAAGACTTACAACACTGGAAAAGATGTGATGAAGTACGTTGTCGAAAGGACATCACTACTTCATTTGTAGCATTCCTGGTCACTGTGATGGGGGTCAAGATTGCACTAACTGCTTCCTAAAAGTTGGCACATAGATTCAATGCTTGTTACTTCAATTTACCAATTTGGCCTTTGATGTAATTCTCCTTTTTGCTTCAAAAATTTAACTTAAACTATCCTCGATCGTAAACGAGGCTTGAAAATTTTAAATTTTACTAGAAACTGTTAACGACAGTGAGTATTGGTATACGATACAATATGAAAATATACTTATGTTAGATAGAGAGTTCAACTTTTTCTATTTGTCTTTGTATGTAATTTGTAAGTATCAATATAAGTCTTTTTTTTTAAAAAAATATCTATAATTTAAAAAAAATGATATTTGAATATTTTGATATAATATGTCTTGTTAAACTTGTTTGGCTTAGTCTTTGGGGAAAAGATGTTACTTGTTAGCTTTTGTATGGTATTACATTTATGAACTATAAATAATCACCATCTTAATTTGAATAAATTTACATGTGTAGATTAAACATATTTTGTTCAAACGAATTAGTTTTTAGCCGCATAGGCACGACATTGCCCAACAAGCTCAGACAGGCCATCTACTTTAAATTTACGAAAAATATCGTCAACCTAATATTTACATGCAACATGTAGGACATATATAATTTTATTGAAAGAACAAAAAAAAAAAGAGAAAGTAGATGATGAAGTACATGTGTAAGCTTTAAAAGTAAGAATGCTTGTTTTTGGTTAATGAAGTGAAAATTGGAAAGCCATATTATCTCAATAGGCTCATAGAAAAATTAATAAAGATGCTTAGTACAATGACTGGTGTGATGACTTCACAAACATAAAAAGATTTACAAATACCCAACCTTATATAGTGATGGTTCTCAAGTCATAAATTACAAATTTATGCTATTATCAAATTCATTACAAAATTTAAATCTCTATCACTAAAAATATTTTGAGATTCACTAAAAGCCAAATAAATTGTATTTCTTTCTATTACAAAAAAAAAAGTTTTAAATCATACTAGTATCTTGAAATACAAAGATTTTGCTTTTGAAAAATTCCAAAAGTTACTAAAATTGTAGTAGTAGAAACTGGAAACAATAGTAGTAATAAAAGGTAAACTGTCTAACCGGTCTAAAACCCCGCCAAATTGGTTCCCACATTTTGGCTCTTCCTTAACACACCCCTTCAATTTCTCCCTTCCTTTCTCTCCCCCTTTTTTTGCGGGATATTCTCATACTAACTCATTTTCTTAATCTCTCTCCTCTCTCCTCTCTCCCCTTGAACATCCCTCTTGAATTTACAGAAAAACATTTTTTTATATATATACTTTCATAATTTTCTTTGTAAAATTTTTAAATTTTCTTGTTTTAGTGGAGGTTTAGCTGTTTTGATTGCCACACTTAATGACCCATTTCTTGCTTTTTTGATTTACATCCTGTTATGATCATATCTATAGTTGTGGGTTTAATTTATTTCATGAATTGATTGAGGTTGTTCATATATGTCAAGAGAAAAAACTATAGGTATATTTGATCATTTCAAGAAACCCCTTTGTTTTTCTCAGAAAAATTAATCTATAGGTATTTGATCATTTGAATGTGATATTAAATTTGAGAACTTTTTGTGTTCCATTGATTGAAGATGTATGATACTACATTGTTGGCCTAAATCTATGTAGTTTACAACCTCCAAATAATCTCAAAAATTTAAGGTTTGGACCCTCAATATGTTATTGGTTGCATAAACACAAAGTTTCAATTTTATTGAAAGGTTGTGTTATCACATTTTGGGAGATTTATAGATGAAATCCTTTTTTTTTAGTTCTGGGGTGTTGATTAAAAGATAAATAAAAAGAGGAGAAGAGAAGAACAAGTATCAAATTGTGCATCGGATTTGGAGTTCTTTAACATAATCAAGCCATGAGTTGCTTTTCGTGTTTTTCATCCCATGAAAAGAAAGCTTCTAAGAAGTTTAAGAGCAAAAGTGCCAGAAATTTGATGTCAGGATCTGCACCTCCTCCTAGAGAGCCTCCACCACAGGGTAAGTACATTGCCTTTTGCAAGCCCTAAAATATGAGGGCAATGTTCATTTTTCAATTATATTGTGATACAAATCGTTTTCTACTAGTTCATTTGTTTACCGGAACATGAAATTGCGGACATTCATTTTAGGATGTTATAGGATTTGTGACAGTATGAAGTTGATGGTATCATGTTATGAAATAATGCTGAAATAATCATTTCCTAGCTTAAATTTGGTTCAGAGGGTTTTATATTTGCTATATGCTACAGAAATTTGTATTTTTGTGGCACATTGTGCAATTTATTCATCTCAAATGTCTTCTAGCTAATGGAAAATCTTGGTTGTTGAAAAAAACATCCATGTTATTCTTGTTTTTGTGGCATTAAAAGCTCATGTTTGTGCATTTTTGTAGGTTTCTACAAAATTGAGTTTTCCTAACATTAAATTATGGGGTTTAATTTCTTTAACTTTTTTTTTTTGGTAAATACACATTTCCATATGCAGAATCCTTTGTTGTTGTCTGTATAATTGATTTCATTTTTTCTCAAAAGTTGTTCATAAAATGTTGTAATTTACTTGTGCAGTCGAAAAAAGGGTCCCAAATGATGCTACTAATGATAAGCCTACACATAGGAGGCCCTCTTCTGATGATACAAACAATAAGTCTGTTGAAAAAGACGCCGGCAATAACAATATTGCAGCCCAAACTTTCACTTTCCGTGAACTAGCAACTGCAACGAAGAATTTCCGCCAGACATGTCTTTTAGGGGAAGGAGGATTTGGGCGAGTTTACAAGGGAAAACTTGATAAAACTGGTCAGGTAATGTATGACATTCGCAATATTTAAGATGCTAAAGTTTGTAGTTTTATTCTTCTATAACACAGTAAACTTGGTAAGTTTCAATTCTTTATAATTTTTATTATTATTTTCGCTAAATATGCTTGTTTCATCTACACTCAGGTTGTAGCTGTGAAGCAACTAGACCGTAATGGATTGCAAGGAAACAGAGAGTTTCTTGTAGAGGTGTTAATGTTGAGCCTCCTCCATCATCCCAATCTGGTTAATCTTATTGGATATTGTGCTGATGGAGATCAGAGACTTCTGGTTTATGAATACATGCCACTAGGATCTCTTGAAGACCATCTATTAGGTACGGCTAATGTTCACTTATTATATGAATGTATGTATTGAATTATATAGTCGATATGTCATATTAATGTTCATATAGCTTGAGCATGTTGGAGCATCACATGGAACTTGATATGGTTGTTTTTTTACAGTAATTTTCAATGGCCTAATTCTCTAAGAAAAAGTTTATCATTTGCATATCAACTTATCGATGAATATTATTGACAGCATACTCAAATTCTTATACTTAACATGATTTGCTTAATTTCATAAGAGAAATAAGTTAACTCCTTTAGTTAGTTGTTATAGAGAAAGTCTCTGCATCCCATTTTCTTTCTGTCCTGATTATGAAAAGGGGAGATCTCTTAATTTTCTTGAGGTATTTCCTGTTACCTCTATTAATATTTCTCTGATTTGTTTCAATTACAGATCTTCGACCAGGTCAGCAGTCATTGGATTGGTTTACACGAATGAAAATAGCCCTGCATGCTGCCAAAGGCCTAGAATATTTGCACGATAGGGCCAACCCACCTGTCATTTATCGCGATTTAAAATCCTCCAACATCTTGCTGGACCAAGATTTCAATGCAAAATTGTCAGATTTTGGACTGGCCAAGCTCGGACCTGTTGGGGACAAATCGCATGTATCATCAAGAGTCATGGGAACATATGGATATTGCGCACCTGAATATCAAAGAACAGGTCAACTAACAGTTAAATCAGACGTTTACAGCTTTGGCGTTGTGTTTTTGGAGATCATAACAGGAAGAAGAGCCATTGATACTTCAAGGAGAAATGAAGAGCAAACTCTAGTTTCTTGGGTTAGTGACTCCCCTTTTTCTTGTCTTACTCTTCAAATACCAGTTTTTAACCCCCTAAACTTGTAATATAATTACAAAAATCATGTCATAATGGCATTGTTGTAAAAGTCCCCACCTAGTCTGACTAATCCCAATCTAGGCGCTAGGCAGTTCTCTATCGCCTAAGTCCGTCTAATCCTCGCCTAATTTTGACTATTCCAGTATAATATTCGTATTGGAGCTAGGCCCTCCTTTACCAGCTAGATCCACCTAATGTCTTTTATAACACTGCATAATGGTAATGGGAGACACCAGAAAGCAACCTTATAGTCATAAATTTAGCATATACTGGACTCACAAGGATCTAATTAGATACGAAATGAAAATTTGTTCTTCTTAGCCTTGTCCTTTTATATAATGCAAACATTAAGCATAATTATCACTGTTTTAGTAAATTTTTCGCAGGCTGAACCGTTGTTCAAGAAACCAAACAGATTCACAGAACTGGCTGATCCACTTCTTGGAGGAGAGTTTCCGAGAAAAAGTTTAAATCAAGCAGTTGCTGTTGCAGCAATGTGTATACAAGACGATGCCTCAGCGCGACCACTAATGAGTGATGTGGTGAGTGCTCTCAGTTTTCTTGGTGTTGGACCACAATCTGGAACAGCTTCACCACTTTCCACGCCTTCTCCTCAACCAGATAATAGAATTGGGAGTACTCCTGGACGCCAATCTGGTGAAGTAAATGAAATGGAGCGCGAAATGGCAGTCGCAGAAGCCAAGGAATGGGGTTCAAGTTCAAGAACTCAACAGATAACACAAGCTTAAGTCATGTACTACCAACTTCCAAATTATATCTGTTGGTTCAGTTCTGAGATTTAACAACTGATACACAAGTTTTCTTGTCAAATTGGAGTTGAAATTTTGGGGAAGAATATGAAAACTGTTTTTAGGACAGAAGTTCATACATGATATTGAGTAGCATACGTGTGACTGTTTCTTATGCTTGTTGCTATTGCCTTCTGCATGTGTGCATTTTCAAACTTCCTAGAAACCTTTTTCCTATTTCTATTTTTATTTTTATTTTTCCAACTTCGTAGAAACTTTTAGTTATCTAGTAATAAAGTTTAGTATTCTAGTCCAAAATTTAGCATGGACTTTCCATTTCTTCCTTCCATTGCTCCAAAATTTCCTAGTAATCTAGTGCTCCCTCTCACTTACAAGAGTATTCGTTGTTAATTGAGAAAATACATGAGAAATTGAAAATTTTATCCTATATTGCATCTTTTTGTTTCGGTTACATATCACACATTTGTTATTGCTATCATCCAAATACTACTTTTACTTTGAAGACATTCTTTATATAATTTATTGACCTTTTCACAGTGTTTTGAAAGTTCAATTTAATTGGAATTCACCCTTTTTAGGAAAAGGCATTACATCATTTTTCAGTTTGTCTTTATTATCATTATTTTTTTACCTTTATAAAAAGTTTAGCTTAAGAGAAACTTTCCGATCTAAGGGAAACGCATGATACCAACGCTTGGATTTTTTTTAAAAGTTTACCCGAGTACTTATAGATAATTTTTGTTGGTGGTTTGTCTCTATTAATTATTTTATTCTTGTAATATTATTATATCACGTTTATGATATAGAAATAAATTTGTACTTTTATCATAGAATCAATAACAAAATGATATTATAAATATATTTCTTAATAATTGTGAAAAATATCATTAATGTCAAGATAGTTTTACGTATAAAAACTTTATAATATATATAAAATTATAAAAATGGTAAATATATTTACATTAGTAAAAAAAATGCCCCTTCGGTTCACAAAAAAAAATATTTTTTAATTTATTTGTATTAAGTTGTGAAAATTTTAAAATTCAAATTGTCGCAAAAAATTAACAAAATTTTTACATAATAAAAGTTTAATTTATTAAAATTTTAATATATTTTATAATGTTAATCATCTACCATCAAAATAAATTAAATACCAATCAAATTTTAATGAGAAGCTTTCACAAAAATAGTAGATAGTTTTAATACAACTCATTTTTTGAACGAATCGAGGGAGAAATCAATATTCAATAATCTAATCTAGTAAGTTATCATGAAAAGTGCAGCAAAAATAACAATCGCATGTGAAAAAAAAAAAAAAAAAAAACGAAAGAAACCACTAATAGAACAAAAACTCAAATCCTCCCCATCTTGTAAGGAGCAACAATCTTGCCCCAAATCTTGCTACAAACCTTGAAGAAACACGCTTCTTCAATTCCCCGTGGCTCCTCCGTCTTTCCCTCTTTTTTTAAATGGAAGGACCTTTGATCACATACAGGTATTTTATTTCATATATTTTTCGAATTTGACCTCTCTCTTTTTTTCCTTTAAATCCTTGGATAATCTTTATAGTCGTATATTGTATAAAGATCTAATCTTTTATATGATATGAATGTGGTTGGTTTTGTTTAAATTGGGTAGCTGTTGCTTTATAAAATCATAAGTTGATTTTTTTCTCCTCCTATGGACTATTTTCAGATGAGTATCAAGAGAAATTTTGCCGACCCAAATGGGAATTGGGTATTTTAAGAGGGATGTAGTTTGATTTGGAATTGAGCTTGAAAGATATGAGAAATGAAGTTTGGAAATGGTGTTTAGGTTTGACATATATACTTGCTGTTGCAATTATCTGGATTGCTGCTAGTTTTGTTGTTCAGTCAGTTGTTGATGCTGGTGTTTCACCATTTCTTGTCACCTATATATGCAATTCATTGTTTTTGGTTTACATTCCATTAACCGAGATTGTTCGATATTTGGAAGATAATTATGGGGGTATGTTGTTTTGGTGGAGTAAGAAGGATAGTAGTTTGCATGCGTTAGGAGATTCCGAGGAGGTCGTTCTTCTGGGAGAAGGTGTTACTAAAGATGATACTAGTGTTAAGGGTTCGAGTCTAGGTGTGGCGGAGGATCGCGTAGAATCAGATCACCATGAAAGTCTTATAGTGGCATCGAAATCTGAGTCTGGCGGAGCTTATATCTTTGAAAATGGTAACAATGGATTGGATACAAAAGGGCGTTGGACGCGCACCAGGGTAGCAAAAGTTAGCCTGTTCGTATGCCCATTTTGGTTTCTAGCACAACTCACATTCAATCTTTCCTTGAAATATACTACGGTGACGGTAAGATATAAATGTATCTGATTATGGCTTGTTTTAGTTTTTGTAAGTTTGTTGATTATATTTCTAGGGTTATCAATCAATTTTGTTTCTTGGTTTCAGTCAAACACCATCTTAAGCAGTGCTTCCAGTCTTTTCACCTTTCTGGTTTCTCTTGCATTCTTGGGCGAGATTTTCACTTGGGTGAAGTTGATTAGTGTTCTTCTTTGCATGGGTGGTACAATAATTGTGAGCTTAGGGGATTCAGAAAGTGGATCAAGTTCAATTGCGTCTAACCCTTTCCTTGGGGATATCCTTGCTCTTTTGTCGGCTGCTTTCTATTCTGTATATATTACCCTTATTCGTAAACATTTGCCGGATGATGAAGATGAACAAAATGGACGTGTCAGTATGGCGCAGTTTCTTGGGTTTTTGGGGCTATTCAACCTCTTGGTTTTCCTACCTATTGTTCTTGTACTTAATTTCACAAAGTTGGAGCCTTTTAGTATTCTTACCTGGAAACAGCTTGGTCTAATTGTTGGGAAAGGTATACTTTTTCTAGATTAGCCTTTCTACTTGCATATCTGACCTTGACAAAACTCATCATGATTTCTGATTTTTCTGTGACGTTCAATTTGAATTTTTCTTAACTTTTGTCACAGATAGCAATGCTCTTTTCCATGTTTTGTTTATATCATCTGAACTTTTATTGTCATTGTTGTCTAGGTTTATTGGACAATGTTCTAAGCGATTACTTGTGGGCTAAAGCTGTTCTTCTCACAACTGCCACAGTAGCGACAGCAGGTCTTACAATTCAAGTCCCATTAGCTGCTATTGTGGATTCTGTGATGGGCAAGAAACCTAATTTCATGGATTACATAGGAGCAGCCGCCATCATGGTTGGCTTCACAGGAATCAACATCCCTGCGGATAACTTTCCGAGATTAAAAGAATCCAGCCTTGAACTAGAAAATGAAAATCATGGTTCAGCTGACCAGGTCACTTTTCAATGAGGTAAGCGAATAAGAAAAAAGACGGGCTGTTCGCTTGTACTTGTTGGGTAGAAGATCAGTGAAATATGGGGAAACTTTTTTATTCCCTTTATATGAATGTAAAGTATCAATTTATTGAAAGGTTACACTGCTTGTATATGGTCGGTCATCACCCTTCATTTGATGATGCCAACTATTAAGCCGCACTGTGCAGCAGGATTGTCGCAACCCCTTAAGTTTGGATCATCATAGATTTGTATGTGTAAGCATGAACTAGGAAAGATGTATGTTTTTATGTGAATCTCATTAGTCATGCTGGCATTGCTCCAGGGAAGGTGTCATAAGCATTAAATGGAAGTTCTTGTGCTATTTAATGATCCCTCATCAACACGAATCTGCTTCCCTATTTAGCTTATTTTCTGTGTTTCACATTCTTCTTTACAGTTATCTGGCTAATAGTTTCTTTACCCTTTAGATGAAGAACTAAGCAACTCTATAGCAATTCTTTGAATCCCGTGACGCAGTCTGAAAAATGTCCGAATGCAATTCGGATGCCACGTGCCTAACATGGGTTGGTAGAAAGTGGAAGACGGGCGCCGAGAATATTAACAGAGTTCTGTTTTTTTAATTTTTAATTTTTAATTTGCTCAGAATACAAAAATAATATTTTATCATTTCTGTAATTCTTTATCTGCCAATCTAAGTTTGACATTGTAAATATGGCAAATCCAAATGAAACGATGTTCCGAATCTGACTTTAGAGGTATATAATAATATGACCTGAGACATTACAGGTCCATTATGGAGGCGGACTTAATGGTGTAGAAGTAGTGAGTCATCGGCTTCATGATATTTGAAAAGGTCAGCACGAAGTGCACACACACAGACATATATTCTTAATTCTAGCCTATTTCTTTATGGCTGGTCCCAGTAAGCAACATCAAGAAGTTGCCACCCCCACATTTTTCCAAAAAGCTGTGGTCCCAATACTTAACTTCAGTTTGCCTCCGCATGTAAAACACTAGAAGGTCAATTTGGAATAAATTTCTCCATACCTACCAATTTCCTACTTTTTCTGACAAATAGTCATAAAAATAATATGATGTGATGCGATTAAAAGAAAAGAAAGAGTTGTATCATACAATTTATATTCATTTTCATTGGAAATTGACAGTGGCGCAAAGATTTATTCGTCAATTTAACCTATAAAAAACATCAACCATCCGGTTGTTTTTACTCTTCAAAATAAACATATGCTCCACATATATAAAAAGTACTCTCACCTCCGTTATCAAAATGATGTCTTTGTTATTATTATAACACCTATTTTTATGTATGTATTAGATATTTCAAATAATTTTATTTTCTTCATAATATTAATATTTATTTATTATATTTTTATTCTATAATTTTTATTAAATTAAATAACATATTTAACGCGTACTTTTGTTTGTGGCTGGTCCCAGTACTCAACGTTAACAAGTTGCCCCCACATTTTTCTAGAAAGCTGTTGGTCCCAATGCTTAACATCAGTTTGCCTCAGCATGTAAAAGAGTATCTTTTGAAACTCGGATTAGATCGATCGGATGAATCGGTTACTGTTGATCACCTTTTCAAATTGTTTTTGTTCAAAAATTATTTTGATGCTGTGAATTACCAATTGAATCATTTGGATTGTTGAACTGGTTCATCAGTTCAATCCCTTCTATCATAATTTATTATTTAAGTTTTGTACATTTTTTCTCTTTTAAAAATAAATTGAGTTAATTACTCCACTTGTACTTCAACTTACGTGTAATTATATGGTTAGTGTCTCATTAATATTTTCTACAAAATATATCTCCTAACTTATTTTTTGTTGCAAGTGTCGCACCTAAGAAAAAAAGAGCTCCAATTTTCTATAATTTCATCGCTCTAAGGTATCATTACGATCTAAATTTTAATTTATATGAGTGTTTTAATGCATAATTCATATTAAATTCATAAAAACTCAAAATTTTGATCTGCATTTTGTGTTAGAACCCTAATATCATGTAGATCTCTCAATTTAAATTTTATAAATTTCAGATTTATATTCCGCTCTTAATTAATTTAATTTGACGGTAAATGTGAATTAATTACTTAATTGTTGTTCATATACTTCGTCTTCTTCTAAAATTCTCAAAACTTTTAGTTGTAATGAAAAAAAAATAATGGATTCTGAATCTAAAATGTACAATATTTTTTAACACCACTTTTATGACGTATAATTAAAAGTTCACTGTTCACAATAGTTTTAATTATGTAATAATTCATATAAATACCCATAAAATACAAAATAAATTTTTTTCACATTCTTTGATATATGATGTTTATGTAAAAACTTTTAAATAAAAATTTATTGTTATTTATTAAGATTTGAGTTTTTTTTCTTAATTTAAGCAAACCGACATGATTTTTAAAAAAAAAACAATTGTTTAAAACTGTTCAAAACTTGTCAAAAGTTAGTGAAATTCTTCAGAATCCCATGGAAAATCTTTAAATTTCAAATAGGAAATTTTAAATTTTTTTGAATTGTTTTTCTGTTCTATTTTATACTATTAGAGTGCTTTTCTTAAATTAATAAATCCTAAAGGACTCTAAAAAAATTGTTTCAAAATTTTTTCTGTTATTTATATTATTTTTAGGACCTAGGAAAAATACAAAATTAATTTTTATTTACTGTTTACAAATTTTCACAATTAATCGTTGAATATTAGTACTATTTAGGTAACTTTCTATATAAAAATTTCCAAATTTAATTTCTTATTTAATTTTGATTCTGCTTTAAATATCAGTAAATATCTTAGTATTTAATATTTTTAGAATCTAAAAAATAATAAATATCAAAGATTCTAATTTTTAATCCAATTAGGTAAGTTTCTAAATTAATGTTGATAATTAGTTATTAATTTTGGCAAGTTTATTAAGTGATGTTGATATTAAATAAATGTAATTTTTTTCAAGTTTCCTTTTATTTGGAATCAATTAAATATATGATCACTGATAACTTTAGATTTGCATTAATCTTAAAATATTCCACATTATATATATATGTGTGTGTGAGAGAGAGAGATTACCTTATTACTTCTTTCTAGTTTTAATTATATCTTTTATTTAATACGTTAGATCGTTAATGTAGATTCAATTTTCTAAACATGTAATTCCCTAAATACTTGTATACTATTCATTAATTCTTTCAAATAGTTTAGATAAATATTTAAGATAATTTTTTTAATTAAAAGTTAATTAAATGAGAGAATAATAACAACTGTGAGACCCCATAACTGTAAAAAGTGTAACACTTGCAACAAAAAACAAGTTAAGGATATATTTTATAGAAAATATTAATCGGATATCAACCGTGCAACAAAAAACAAGTTAGAGGATATATTTTGTAAAAAATATTAATGTAATCACATTTAAATTAGGGTATAAGTAGAGTACTTAATCCAAATAAACTTTATACATTATATTTAGAAAAGTAAGACATTTATATTGTCTACTATTTTTTCAAATGAGCATAATAATACAATTAATAAATATAAATTAGAATATAATTTTTAATAAATAAATAAAACTAACAATGGGCGTAGATGAACACAAAATCACGGTGTTTTAGAACAAAATATATACAAATTGCTATGGACTATATTAAATAAATATTAGCCTACTACAATTAGGTCAACCTAAATCAAAACCAGACCCATTTTCTTGTTATCGTTATCAATTCTCAAACATCACAGACCTCAGATCACCATGTCCGGCCGGCACTATGAACATTCAACAACTCAATCCTCTCATGTGTGCCATAGCTAGATTAATTATTTAAAATGATAAAAATAAATAAGCTTCAAATCAGATTTCAGATAAAAAGTCATAAAAGTGGTAACGACGATGAAAAACTTTGACTTAACCCATGATAATGGAGCCATTGGAGAACGAAGGTGGCGGCAATGGAGGTTGGAGGCGGTGATGGAGGTCGTACGTTACAATGATGGATGTACGTCGCTTCAATTTCAATTCGGATTGGCTACAATTTTCGTCGGAGTTGTTGATGGTAGTCATCAGGTGCGATGGAGGTCAGATGCCGGTGGTCGGAGGCCGGAGGCCTGTATTTGGAGGTTGGAGGTTGGAGGTTGGAGGTAGGAGGCGACGGTGATGGTCGAAGGTTGGAGGCGACGACGGAGATCATAGATGATGTACTGTAACTATGTACAATATGATTAAATTAATTTTAATTATTTATTTTTATAAAAACTACGTGATTTTGATATTCATCTACACTCAATGTTAAGTGTGATTGTTACATGCATCGTTAGAAAAATTAAGTAAAATTATCTCATTTTATTTAAATATAATTATCTCATTTTACTTAAATATAAAATCGTCTATAAAATTTGTAAGAAATAATTAATACGATGAGTGATAAATTATGATAACATACAAAATGTATACATCAAAATCATTAAATCTAAAATTTTAGATTGATAATTAATGAAAATTCATTTTCTAATTTTTATGAAAAAAATGTAGTAGAACGATTTAAGTTTTTAATTTTTATTTCATAATTATTATAATATTTATTAATTCATCTCGTTTGCTTCATAACAAAATCAACTTATATAAAAAATCAAAATTATTATAATTTAAATTCAATTCCTGCACTTAAAATTTGTACCAAAAAGTTATAAATTTTTATGTGTGCCGCTTGATTAATGGCTAGTCGATAAAAACTAGGAGAATGTCAATTTACATGTAGAAAACATCAACTGACTCGGTGTATTTACGCGTTCAATTGTTTTGACTTTTCAATACTCCACATATATAAAACTATGATATTGTAAACTTTTACAGACTAATATTGTATAAGTTGAAATATCATTATCTTATATCCTAAAGACCAAGTCGGACATATTGAATGAGTGAATGTGCTGAGTTGGTTGATTTGTACATCGGACGACAAATGATATTTCCACAAAGAAATAATAATATTTTGACAGAGGAATATTTGATATTTCTGCTCTATTTCATACCAGCGTGGGTTATATATACTAATTATTTATGTTAGAGAATTTTTGTGAAGATATTATTTTTGCTTGTGAAAATATTATCCCCTCGTATTTTTCTTTGAGTTGCTGACGAGTGCTTAGACTAATACAGTAAAATCTCTATAAATTAATAATATTAAAATCAAAGAATTTTATTATTTTAGAAAGATATTAATTAATCGATAGATTAATATTTATTAATTTATAGAGATTTTACTGTGATAAAGTTAAATTTTAATTATATCAAAAATTTATTGTTGATAAATTTATTGTACATAATGTTAACCAAAATTTACGTTCATTGTTTATTAATAATTAAATATGATTCATTGTATTTATATTAAAAACATTCAATGTATATTGATAAGAGAATATGCTATATAAACAACATAAAAAAATTCTTAAAATCATATCCAACAATGGTCTCTCATATAAAAGGTATTACAAAATCAACAATGAGGGATCAAATACGTAAGACATTGTGTGAGTATAAAAGAGATCATTGCACTCAAAAAAATTTGCAGTTGTGGCTCGAAGAAAATTTTTAAATGAAAGTTAGTCAAAGTATAATAACAAACACATTTAAACAATCTGTCAATTATTAATTTATCAAATATTAATTTATAGATGTTTTATTGTATTTATTATGTATAAATTATTCAAAGAAGAAAAGTAAGATCAGCTGGTTGAAAAATTAAGATATGCAACTCTCCAGAACACAATAATACAATATAATCCCCCAAACAAACCGGGAAAAAAAAAGTATTTATCATCTGTAAAGTTGAATTTTCAACCCCTTCTATCATCAATTGGACTTGCAATACTGATAGTTGATAATCATGGTCCAATATGCTCCCCCCTCTTAAATGCAATCTTTGAACTACATGATGCCATCAGAGAGAAACATGAGTAGTTATATAAAAAGCCTTGCATTAACATGTTTCTGCTACACTTTGTTGTCTTTCTCAATCCCCTCTGTCACTGCCACAGACACAATTTCAGCAAATCAATCCGTTAGTGATGGAGAAACCATTGTTTCGGCTAATGGGAACTTCGAGCTGGGATTTTTCAGCCCAGGTAGTTCCCAGAATCGATATTTGGGAATCAGGTACAGAAAAATTCCGAGTCATGATATTGTATGGATTGCCAATAGAGATACTCCTATTAATACTACTACTTTTGGGATGCTTAAATTTGATGGGAAGGCAAATCTTGTAGTTGTCAATAGTAGTGATGGGATAATCTGGTCATCTAACTTGTCGAGATTGTTGAGAAATCCTGTGGCTCAGTTGTTAGATACAGGAAATCTTGTTATCCGCGATGAAAGTTCTTCTGGAAAAATTTCATGGCAAAGTTTTGATTATACTGGAAATACTTTGCTTGCAGGAGCTAAAGTTGGTAAAGATTTGTCGACTGGCCTTGAAAGGGCGTTAAATTCGTGGAAGAGCGAGGATGATCCTTCTCCAGGTTTGTGGAAATTTGAACTTGATACTGATGGATTTCCTCAGCTCTTTCTGAAGAAAAATGGATCTGTAAGTTATCGGTTTGGACCTTGGAATGGTGTTCGGTTTAGTGGACTGCCTGCTTTTGGATCAAACCCGGCTTATAGTAATGTTTTTGTTATTAATGATGAAGAAATTTATTATATGTATGAGCTTCTTGATGATTCAGTGTCTATGAGGATAATGATGGATTCACAAGGGCTAGCGAAACGTTATTCGTGGATTAACAGAACTCAAGATTGGGCAACTTATCTGACTTATCAGGCTGATGATTGTGACCGTTATGCCAGATGTGGTCCGTATGGTAGTTGTAGCATGAGCACGTCGCCACCATGTGACTGCTTGGAAGGATTTGAGCCTAAATTCGCGCAGGCGTGGGAGAATGGAGATTGGACTAGTGGTTGTGTTCGAAAGGTTAATTTAAGTTGTGGGAATGGAGATGGATTTAAAAAGTTTTCTGGTATGAAAGTGCCTGACACACGAAAATCGTGGTTTAATTTGAGCATGAATATAGGGGAATGTAGAGATATGTGCTTGAGGAACTGTAATTGTACAGCTTACACCAATACGGATGTCAAAGGAGGTGGATCTGGATGCTTGTTATGGTTTAATGACCTGATTGATATAGGAGAAAACAAAGACAATCAGCAAGTTGTTTATGTAAGAATGCCTGCCTCAGAAACAGGTGAAACCACGAATTCTAAAGCTTTTGGATATGATTACACCTAAAAATTTGCACCTAATTTTGTATACGTATATGTTTTATGCAGGAGGAAAATCTAACCCCGGAGTAAAGAGACTAGTCTTGATAATAGGCATCCCTGGCGTATTAGCTTTAACAGCAGTAATTGGCAGCTTGATATATGTCTTCAAGTATAAAAAGCAGAGGACAGAAGGTAATGTGGCCTGATCATTCGAGTTGTATTATTTTTCGCAAAAAGGCTATACTATCATACTTAATGTTAGAAACAACAGTACAGTTTGCCGTTAGTTTCACTTGACAATATGCTTCGCATTTTTCAATTTGCAGGTAAAAGAAGACTGAATGTGGACAGTGTTGGCGCAAATTCAAATGGGAGTGAAGATTTACCATTGCTCGATTTCAGAACTATAGCGAATGCTACGAATAACTTTTCCATGGGTTATAAGATCGGTGAAGGTGGATTCGGACCTGTTTACAAGGTAAGTACATTGATGTACTGACGCTAGTATTGTTGCAATGCCGCAATGTCTTTCCAGGGTTGTAGAAAGTAAGATCAAGTTTTTACCACTTTTTGGAAGCGAAAATAGGAAATTAATGATGATGAATTTCATAGGGTACTTTGGAGGGGGGACAGACAATAGCTGTGAAGAGGCTTTCGGAGAGTTCAAGACAAGGGATAGACGAGTTCAGAAATGAAGTATCATTCATAGCAAAACTTCAGCATCGAAATCTCGTGAAGCTTCTTGGATGGTCAACTGAAGGAAGGGAGAGGATGCTGATCTATGAATACATGTCTAAAAAAAGCTTAGATTTATATATTTTTGGTATGATTATTGATGTTCCAAAAGTTTCATATAATTACTTGATTTTCTCTGGGTTAGTTTATCTAGCTATTCTATCTATTAGATCCACCGTTGTTGCTAATTTTGAAACATTTGTACAGATGAAGAACAAAGAAAGTTGCTAGATTGGACTACGCGCTACAACATCATATATGGCATTGCTAGGGGGCTCCTCTATCTTCATCATGACTCTAGATTGAGAATTATTCATAGAGATCTCAAAGCCAGCAATGTTCTCCTCGATGATGAGATGAATCCGAGAATATCGGATTTCGGCTTGGCTAGATGTTTTGGAGGGAGTGAAACTCAAGCAAACACCACAAAGGTGGTTGGGACATAGTAAGAGTATATACAAAGCTCAAAAACTTTATATTCTTCAATTTTTCTGGGGATAATTTCTCTAAAAATTTGACATTTTCCCCCTGCAGCGGCTACATGTCTCCAGAGTATGCCATTGAAGGAATATTTTCAACTAAATCTGATGTCTATAGCTTTGGCGTATTGCTGCTAGAGATAGTGAGTGGAATGAGAAACAGACATTTCGGCCATACGGACCACGACCTTTATCTTACTGGTCATGTAAGTGCTACAAACAACGCTTTATGATTCGTTAGTGAGCGTATTATTTGTAGATTTCACAGATACTTTAATGCAACACGCCTTAGAATGCAGATCTGAAATAACATTTAATTGATCCAGGCATGGAGACTTCACCAAGAAGGCAAGTTTGGGGAACTAATAGACAGGTTCATTGTGGAGTCATGCGACCAGTTTGAAATAATACGAGCTATCGAGATTGGCTTATTGTGTGTACAGCAATATCCAGAAGACAGGCCAAGCATGCTATCTGTGGTTCAGATGCTAAGTGGTGAAACTGAAGTATTTCATCCTAAACAACCTGGATTTTTTGATGAAAACAGAGTGCACAAATTGGCTTCAAAAGAGCTGTTTGATTCAAACCGAGTGACTGTTACATTTGTTTCTCCCAGATAGTGTTCTGTTTGTGTTCGTACATAATCATTTGTTTGCGAATGAACAAATTGGCTTCAAAAGAGCTGTTTGATTCGAATCGAATGACCGTTACATTTGTTTCTCCCAGATGGTGTTCTGTTTGCGTTTGTACATATAATCATTTGTTTGCATACCTTGCCAGAACTGAAGTACATTTGTTCTGTGCTTATGTTTTGACATTTATGGATTCTACTGGAATCTATGTATCTTAACCAATTGTTAAAATTGAGAGAGAAGGGACTGGAAAGAGGCATAAAGAAAGAAAATATAATGAAAATAATAAGAAAATACGAAAATATCTTCTTATGGAATTAGTGGTCCAATCCTTAAGGCACTAACACCCATATTTGATAATTGAAATCCAAACAGAAAATTTTAACCAAAAAAACTAAACCAGAAGGTATTTGTAAGTTATTCACACTAAAACAATGGCATTAACTCTAGCTTTGCGTAGTGTTTGTATGTCCATATCTTTCCATCACTCTCCGAGTTGCAAGCGCTGCAGCCTCACTTGCGCGCAAAGTCCCACCTGCCATGATGCTAGTAAACTCATTGCTTATCTCTTCTTGAACCTTGCCACGAACATCAAGATTGATTTTATTAGCAGAAATGGTGCTGTCTTGATTATGTTGTTCTCCCAAGTTGGCAGATTTCTCATCTGATTTCACGCCAGTCTGGTCATCTTTCTTGTTGATCTTAACCGATAATGGGTCAAAACCACTGCTGTCACTGCTTGTAAGCTTCTGCTCATGTGGAAAGAGTATACGTTCCTTGAACTCTGGAGCGTGGGGCACAGCACCAGCTTTCATCGTTGCCTCTAGGCGTTGTATCATTGGCACTGCACCAACAGATTTATCTTTAAACTAAATCCTGGAAATTCTTTTGTACAATATATTAACAAATGACTTAACTCAAAATTTTAAATATTATCATCTTCAAACACGGACATAGCTATGCTGCTCCATCCCATGCCCCATGCCCCATGCCCCATCCTCCATCCTACATTCCATTTATTCTATGATTGACAATTGACCCATTTTCAGTTGTTTAGACTAAATAATCTAAAACTCTAAGGAGAGTGTGGTAACTATAGAGGGAATGGCTGCAAATGGTGGATTATATGGGGCAGCAGAGCCTGTCCCTCACATGGCTCCCCATAGGAGACTCTAGCCAATATTTAATACATTTAATAACCAAAATTCTGATACTGACGAGCACATAATATCACACCCATGCAAGAACATAAACTTAAACTACTAAGCTCAAGAGCCCTGGATAAACAAATGTAATAACGCGAGACAATCCACCAAGTCTGTTTAAATTTGATTTATTTGACTGAAAAGGTCAGAACTCGTGTTTTGAAGGATATATAGAAAAGAAACCACCATTTAGATTTTTTAGATATGAAAACTTACATATGAGAGCAGCCATAGGGCTACTTGTGACTTCATTAGGAAGGTTCAGAATGTATTCTGGAATAGTAGCCCCAACTAGAAACTGAGCAACCTCATTGCAAAAGTTATTGCAATTGTGTGTCAATAAACTGTACGACTCTGCTATGTACCTAGGACTGATCTCCTGCAGGTACGTCTCGAATACATCTTTTGGTACATGTGTGACACCCAAATCTACTACTCTAAGCGGAGTCCCATATGGTGTGGTTCCAACAGGAGCATGCTGCAAACCACCACTGAAGTAGTATTCATTTCCATAGACCACTATTCCAGTGTGCCTGTAGCCCAAGAAGGATAAAATACACATTGCCGAGAAAGCAAAGCAACAAGATTAAATTTGGCAAAGCAATACATTTTGTCAGTGAAACATAAGATTTCAAATGCCATATTCATGTCAGTTAGGTTTGACTCTAAAATTGGGCTTCAAGTAACAATGTAATTAAGAGCATATCTGACTGTTAAGTAGATTAAGGATTCACCAAAGAAATTCTTAAATTCAACCAAGGGCCAAAAGCTCTGGCTAAATATAGAACAGCAGAGATGGAAACGGAACAAGGGAATAAACCGTTTTTCTTCATCCTGAACATTTGGGATGCAAGCTAGTTAGAATTGGCTAATCACACAAATATACATGAATAACAAAAACATGAGTACATAATAATGTACATATATACGCAATAAGGCACTTACCAAATGCCTTCAATAACCTTTCCCAGAAGCGTCATTGAGAACTGTTTAGCCATCCCTTGGCTCAAGTCATATACATTCAAGCTGACCTTGTGACCCTAAAAACAAGTAAAAAGAAACCCACGCATCAACATTTTGAGGCGATAGCAAGTAGTTTGCACAAGCTAAACAACAACAGAAGGGCCAGGGAACATAATAGAGCAAATACTGTAAGATTGTATCTTACTTCATCCATCCTTATGTTCCAAAGTAAGAGGTTTTACTTGTCAAATTACTTGGCCTGATTAAACTCTCAGAAAAAGCAAAATGAGAAGACCTGCATAAAAATCCACACAAGTAACCAACAAATATTGAAAAGACAAAACACAAGTATGACAAATCAACCGCCAGTGGATTAAGAATCATACACATACAGGATAAATGATGATGATAAGTGGTGACAAATAAGCCAGAATTACAATCATATTAGTAATAAAAAAATTGAAATAAAATTAACTACTCGACTACACACACGCTTATATGTGTAATTTAAACACCACACTCCACAAGATGGTTTGGCAAGGCTCGAGAGGACTCCTAGAAATCTTGACTGTCCATTATATAATATATACACAGGAGTCCGAAAACAAGGTCCTACCATTTGCTGGATATAAATCAATATTCATTATCCATATAAAGATTCAACCTTTTTAATTTATACTCCGTAGTATTTTTTTTAGTATGTGCATATTAGTGTAACATTACAAATTAGAAAAGACAAATGTCGATACCTACGAGCAACTTTTGTTACCAGACAAATTTAGACCACCAATATTATCTAGAAAATGTCCAAGACCAAGACCAGATTTTGTACGAGAACAGAGACCACAAATGTTGTAACTTACATAAGCGCCAAGCCTACTTATTTCTATGATAAAAATCAGTACTTTTCCCTTGAAGCAACTAGATCAAAATCAAGAGCATGCATTTTACTAACAAGTCATCAGATAGAATGCATCAATCAACACATTGAATGTAGCTACACAAAACAATCAAGAAAGTGTGAACCTGTACAGCATTTGCACAATTAAGGAACACAAATATCAGTTTTTTCCTAAACTAACATTATTTTTACAAAAAAAGCTAACAAAACAACAAACATTTCTTATGCATAATAACAAATCAATAAATATAAACATTATGAATCAAATAATTTTGAACTCCAAGTAACCCGTACATTGGTAGTGAGTCCGAGTTATAATGATTTTGTCACAGACACAAGTTTAAATCGAAAAAGAAAATGGAAACGTATACCAGGATTCCTAGATAATACTTGTGACACAATACAAAGGCAACAATAGCGAATAAAACAGAAAAACAAAAGCATTCGCCGGAAAATTCTCATCGATCAAATTCAAATCCCTATCCCACGAAAACAGAGAATTTAGATTCACGAAGCTGATTAAATTTGAATGTAAATATAAATTTGATCGATGCATACCTCAACAGACGGGGTAACAAATGCTGCGTACAATGCGTAGAAAATGAGATATATATATATATATGTCTCCTCTGTATCTATATGCGTAGAGACATCGATATTAGGACCGAAGGAAGACCGGAGTCGGCGTTCGGGCGTTTACATGGATCTTCGAGAAGTTTCTAGATTCACCGACCACTAAATTTTATACCCACAGGAAGAATGTTCCTGTCTTTTAGTTTCGGACGGGCTTTAACGTTCCTGGCTTCATTTGGATGGAAGAAGTGAACGAGTTGGGAAATATATTAAAAATTAAAATAAATTTAATAAAAAATAGTGATAAAGGTAATGATGAGAAAAAATAAAAGAGAATTATAATATATTTTAGAGGAATAATTTATTTTATTACCGTCTTTGTAGAATTATAAAATTTTGTAGTTTTTTATAATAATTATACATCGATCAAATTTATTTTTCTTTCTCATTTTATTCCTTCAAACGCAATCATAATTTCGGTTCAAAAATCAAAAAGAAATCCACAAAATCTACAGTATGTTTAAATTTGAAGTTTTACATTTTGAAATCAAATTAACATTAGAAAGTTATGCTATAAATTAATCTTTGAACATTTTTTGTGATAAATAAAAAAGAAATTGAATTATAATTTATACTTATTTATTAATATAGACTAACCAAATCGACATCGTTTTAATTAGGTTTTGTATTATTTTTAAAAAATTTATCAAAACGATGTAGGTTTAATTAATGTAGCTCACAAATAAATATGAATTATAACTCATTTCCCTTAATCCTCAATAATAAATAACGTATTCTATCTTTTCAAATCAAGTTAACCTTGTAGCCAAGAATTCCTTTTTTTTTTAACCATACTTTTTTAATCATGTTTTTTTTAAAGAATATACGTAATTACTCCCTTCATTTCAAAATTAGAGATATATTTTATTTTATACAAAATAGGTTTTGCATAATCCCTTACAAAATTGAAGTAAATTTTTTTACATCTAATAATAAATTTGAAGTGAAATAACATAAATCATATAAAAATTACTATTAAATACAAACTTTATACTTTAATATTTTTATAAATTTATATCACAAATGAAACTATAATACTCACAAATAATACTATACTAAAACACAAATATATCTCTAATTTTGGAATTGATGAACTATATTAAATATCTTGAGCTCCTAATTTTATGAGTAGATTAGTGTCATAAAAGATTTAGAAAAAAAATAACAAATAATATTAAAAACTCACTTGCTCTACATTCCTTTTAGAGAATACAAATTCCAATTTAATTTAAAATTGAGTATAGACTATGTAAGATTTGTAATATTGCCTGGTGATTCGAGGACATCTTTAGTTTATTGACTTTTCTGATACTTTTACCTGGAGCTGTAAATGAATTCAAATATCAAAAGAATTGACATAAAGAAATATGACTTATTCATCCTCCATTCCTCCTTGAAACAATTCCTTAAGATTGTTATCTTCTCTTTCTTATTTATAAATAAACTTAAAATAATAATTTAAATTATTTAGTTCAGGAATAAGGTATGTTATATACTTTTTTGAAAACTAATATAAATATTTGTTGAATTTTATCAATTGAGTAAATATTGATTGATGATGTGTTATCCTCTTATAATAAGTATGAAGTCGATGGTTTTTTTCTTCTCTTTTCTTTTTTTTGGTTTACTTAACTTACTTAATTTGTTTTGTACATATACACTATTAGAATTTCTTCTAATTGTGATTAATTTAAATAGGAAATTACATAAGTCAATCACAAAAATACATTAATTGTGATTGTTACCTTACAAATCAAACTACTATTCTAATTTTTTATTAGTCCGATTTGTAACATGTTAAATTGTGATTAACCTAATTAGTAATATATTATTTTGTAACCAATCAAAGAATATCAAAATTAATAACTACAAATGTAGTTCTATAATTCTATTACCAAATTTTGGCAAGTTATACCCAAGTTTTTAATATTTAGAAATTAAAACACGTTGTTCACCTTCATGAAGATTACTTCTCCTTTTGGGACACTTTCAAACAAATCTCCTCCAACATACTCCACACCTAGCATAAATCCAGTCATCAACAAATTAATTAACCAAAGCTAGTTTCATTATCACTACTTAATTATACATAGCACAATAACAAAACAGCGTACTTAAATTAATCACACCATAACATACAAAGTTTCTGTTTTAAAAAGACTCTTCTATATAGCTTGCTCACTCAAGGAGTCCATCTAAATGGAGAATTTTAGATCGATTAATTCATTAAAAAACTATGAATTAGGTAAATCATTAATGAAAACTAGTATTCTGAGGCACACGTCTCTGCATGTGCAAATATTTCCTTCCATTTAATATATATTATCTGGAGAAGGAGAGGCATCTTTGATAACATGAGGCAAATTAAAGTTAATTTCCTTAATCTTTGGGTATTTGGAAATGATTAAAGCTATGGTTGCCCCAGTTCCACCACCCACATCTACAACCACGTTAATTCCCTCAAATCCTTTGTAAATTTCAAGAATTTTTTTCATGATAAAAGTAGTGGTGTTATGCATTTAATATTTTAATATATATTTCTATCTAATTTTAGTGTTAGTAAAGGGTAGTTAGAGGGGGTCGAGCGATCATTATTCTTAGGCTTTTAATTTTCAAATTAGTGGACGTCAAGAATTAGCTGCTCTGCTTTCCTCCGTCTGAGACCATTCACGCCCATTTCTCTTAATAAATTCTCTATTTTATATAATTAAATATAACATTTTATATATTTATAGAATCTCAATTTATTTAATCTACACCAGATTCTCTAATTTGAGGTTATACTATATTAAAATAATAATATTTCAAAATTTTATTATTTATATTTTTTTAATTCTTTAATTGATATATTTACACAACCATAGCAACTGTATCAACGAATTGAATTTATATTATGATTTTAATTTAACATATCATTATTTAATATGAAAGGATTAATATATTTATTATTTTAAAATCAAGAGAACCATATATTGTATGTGTGTTTGTGTGTGTGTATGTGTATATGGGGGTCAATCCATGACTAACTAACTAACACATATATAATTGTTGATCGGATAATCCAACAGTGGAGATAAAAATAAAAAAAAAATCATTTTCGCCAGTAAAATTAGCGGAAAGTATGTAAAAAAATAAAAATAAACAAACTCTTTCCGCCAATAAGATTGGCAAAAGGCGAAAAAAAAAAACCCTTTCCACTAATCTCACTGACGGAAGGTACGTAAATTATTTTTTCTTTTTATCTTTCAGCCTTTCTATGAGTTGGATAAGCAATGGATAAACAATGGAAATAAGAGCAAAGTGGTAGTAGAGATGAGCTGTAGGCATGACAACAAACATAGCAGTGAGGAGTGCATAGCAATGAGGAGATTCCAGAAGGTTATGGGAGATTTCATGCATCTAGTGGGACTATTTATGATGTCTGATGCAGCTCACTTAGTTGGTTGGATAGATGTATTGAAAGGATTACAGGTAAAATGAATAATACATATCATATACTGAAAAGTTGGTTTAAAGAGCATCGACAACAAAGATAAAATCTAAGTATCAATAAATTGGAGTAGTACTTTATTCATCTTATACTCTCTGTCATAAATGACAATCAGTCGCATAACTGGCAGAAAGATAGAAAGAAAAAATATAGTTACATACATTTCACCCGTTAGATTGGCGAAAAGCGCTTTTCTTTTTTTTTTTTTTTTGCCGGCGACTGGCAGAAAAGGTTTTTTATTTTTTTGTTTGATTTCTATCGTCGGATCATTCGATCGACGATTATAAATGTGTTAGCTACAAAAATCTTCATAGCTAACATTAGTTATGGATCGACCCTATATATATATATAGATAAAAAGTTGTTAAGAACTCACCACATATTTTATTTTTTTGTTTGATTTCTATCGTCGGATCATTCGATCGACGGTTATAAATGTGTTAGCTACAAAAATCTTCGTAGCTAACATTAGTTATGGATCGACCCTATATATATATATATATATAGATAAAAAGTTGTTAAGAACTCACCACATATAAGATAATTTTGATAGAATAAATAATATTATATATTTTAAAGTTAATGCATAGTGATGCAGTAACATTATAGACGTACTGTTCACAATCTTTATATTAAGGATGGGATAGGAAACTGGTGGAGTCCATTTATCTTCCACTTTAACCATTCCATACCTAAAAATAGAGATCTTAGCTCTTTTACAGAAACAGGTGGGAGTGCTCTAAAGTGGATGGCCATTATAGTGGTATCTGCCAATTATTGCTCGGTATATTTAGGGTATTATTGATTACAATATTAGTTTCAAATCTCATTTACTTTTTCTTTTTTACTCCATCGGTTGCAAGATATAAGAGTATTTCGATTAAAACGTCAAGATTTATTGATTTTGTTTCATTTTTTTATGTCAATTTTTATTTTTATTTCTTGATATCTCACGATACAACTTATAATGATAAAGTTACATTCTTCTGTATATATTGAGAAAAAAATAACATTCCAACATTTCATATTTTTATGTATAAGATAGCATTTCTGTGCACTTGTTTTTTCTTGTAATCATTACATTATACATAATTTATTTTAACACAAATATGACAAAATGAAAAGTTCTTACTCTTCTTAAAGCGAAGAAGAAGTTTAAGTTTTACAGCGAAAAAATCTGAATTTTAAACGTTGTTAATGAGTGTATGAGTAAGTGTGCACATTTTTAGACTATACTACCTATATTAACAAAAAAAAATCAAAAATTCTTAGAACTTGCAATGGCTAGATAATTGAAGAACAATATACAGATTGGCCAATGTTGGAAATAAAACCGTGACAAATAACAAACCGCGAGATAATTCAATCACAGAAAAAAAAACATAAAAATTTACCCTATTTCAACCAAATCCGGATTACGTCCAGTTTGTCTCAATATTATTACTTTTTAATACAAGTTTTTCACAAGATATAATTATGGTGAAATATCTCACAATTCGCTAATCTATCTTGCAAACTCTCAATAGTTACATAATATTCTCACCCCTTGTTGATCTACCCATAAACACAATAAATCATTATATTTATAGACCCCAACATAATGTTAGAAACCCAAAAGAAATTGAAACTATAACCAAATTAAAAATCCAAATGGAAACCTATTCTAATTAGGAATAGAAAATAAAACACATTCCAATAGAAAATAGAAAATCTATTCCTAATTGGAAAAAAAATAATGTTGAAGTATGCAACATTCTCCCACTTGGTGAATACTTCACACACAATGCAGTATCTCTCATACTCTGAGTCTTCAACCCAACTTCAAAAGTACACCACTAAAACTTCTCTAAAGTAACCGGATTTGTCAAGAAGTTCACACAATTTGCCACTGTGTCAACCTTCTCCAAGTGCACCACTTTATCCTCCACATTTTTTCTGATAAAGTGATATTTAATATCATTATGATTCATCTTGGAGTGATACACTGAATTCTTTACCAAATGTATAGCGCTTTGGCTATCACATTTCACCACAACGAATTTTTCCTTAAACCCAAGCTACTTGCATAGCCGACGAAGCCATATTGCTTCCTTCCCCGCATGAGTCAATGTTATGTATTCTGTTTCAGTAGATGACAAGGAAACCACACTTTGCCTCATTCTCATCCAACTAACCGGTCCACTCAACAAGTTGAATACATAACCATTTGTTGATCTTCGATAATTTAAGACACCACCCCAATTTGCATCAACTGACCCTATCACACGAAGAGACACCTTATCTCCTTTATCCTCAAGCATAAAGCATAATATGAGGTTCCACAAAGATACCTGAACACCCTCTTGACGGCAGTCTAATGCTCATTGCCTAGATTAGACATATACTTGCTCAATACTCCCACTGAATGAGCAATATCTGGTCGAGTGCACACCATTGCATACATTAAGCTATCAATCCCGCTAGCATATGAAATGTGTGTCATATGTTCCTTCTCCTCATCACTCTTAGGAGATAGCTTTGCAGACATTTTAACTCCAACTGACACAGGAGTCTCAACTGGCTTACAATCAGACATGTTGAACTTCTTCAAGATTCTTTCAACATATTTTCTTTACCCAAGCCATAGTTTTTGTTGTTCTCGATCTCTCAGTATATGCATGCCCAAGATGTAAGTAGCAACCCCAAGATCTTTCATCTCAAATTGTTGTTCTAGCAATCCTTTAACAGTTTTGATCATCTTCTTGTTATTACCTACCAAGAGCATATCATCAACATACAAAGTCAGAATGACAAAATCCTCACCTGACCTCTTCACATATACATAATGATTGGCTTGGCTTCGAGTGAATCCGATCTGTTAAGCATAACTATCAAACTTTTAATATCACATCTGAGGTGACTATTTTAGGCCATACAAGGATTTGTCCAACTTGCAAACCAAGTTCTCATTTCCTTTGACCACAAAACCCTTCAGGTGCTTCATGTAAATATCTTCCTCCAAATCCCCAAGAAGAAAGACTATCTTTACATCCATTTGTTCAACCTCGGATCATAAGCAGTTGTCGCAGATAAAACAGTTCTAATAGATGTTAGCTTTGCCTCTAGTGAGAAGATCTCTACATAGTCCACTCTTTTTATTTGAGAATACCCCTCGCAACTGGCCTAGCTTTATACTTCTCCACTTTACCATCTGTATTCTGCTTCTTTTTAAATACCCACTTGAACCCAATTGTCTTCCTACCCTTAGGCAATTTCACAAGCTTCCATGTGTGATTCTGATCAAGTGATCGTATCTCCTCTTTCAATGTTTCTTCCCACAGATTAGCATCATCCAAGACTCTCGTCTCTTTAATTGAAACAGGTTCATCACTAGTGACTGTCAAAGATTAAGAGGCACTAAGTGAATACCTGTTAGGTGTTCTCCTAACCCGTATGGATCTCCTCAATGTAGACTCTGCTTGAAGCTCTTATTTAGCCTCCATTCCACAATCTGAATCAACACTATCATCATCATCCTATTGAACTGACTGTTCTTCATCTGAATTATCATCAACAACTTCTGATGTACCATTTGGGTCTTCATCTTTCACATCCCTTGATGAGCTTACATCAAACTCAACATAACTAGTCTCCTTAAGTAAACCTTCAGTGACAACATCAACCTTTGTTGTTTATCTAAACACCACATCTCTATTGTACACAATAGTTTGGGTCTCTGGATTCCATAATTTGTACCCCTTGACTCCATCTTTATAGCAAACAAACTTGCACTTCTCAGATTTGTAGTCAAGCTTTGTCATTTTCTCCTTAGGCACATATATATAAGCATTACAACCAAACACGCGAACATGACTCATACTCGGCTTCTACCCAAATACTATCTCTTATGGTGTTTGGTCCTTTACCGCTGAAATAAGAGTTCCATTCTTCAAGTAACATATTGTAGCAACTGCTTCTACCTAGAACTCAGGCTCCAAGCCTGTCCAACTTCACATACATCTAGCTTTATCCATGGGTGTACTATTCAGTCGTTCCTTCACTCTATTCTACTGAGATGTATACCTTATGGTATTTTGTCTTGCAATGCCTACTTTTGTACAATATTTGTCCACAAACTTATACTCTAAACCATTGACAGTCTAAAGAACTTTGATTCTTCTATCAAATTGATTTTCAACTAATGACTTGAACTCCTTGAACTTTTCAAGCACATATGATTTCCTTTTCAAGAAATAAATCCAAGCATACCTTGAGTAATCATTTATAAAGGAAATGAAATACCTTGATCCTCCAAGTGATTCATCTAGAGACTCACAAAGATGTGTATCAAATCTATCACCCTTATAGCCCTTGTACCCTTGAATTTTACTCGACTTTGCTTTCCATACAAACAATGTTCGCAAAAACCAAATCCTATAGAACAATTTGGGACCCCTTCCACAAGCTGCTTCGAGGCTATGGTAGAGAGCCCTTCTTTCTTATATGTTCGAGTCACTGATACCACAACATGGCTACACTAGTGTCATCATTAGGCTCTGTTAGAAATCAATGCACTACCAAACTGAGGCTCAACAGTGTTTCCCAACAACTTGTACAAAGTACCATATCTAGTACCCCTCGCAATAATCATTGAACCGCGAGTCATCTTGCAAGAATCTTTAGTGCAACTAATGGTGATGCATGCATCTGTCATCATGCCAACTAAACTATCCTTAGTGTCTCACTGTTCCCCAAGTAGACACTGCCCCTATCATATTTCTCATACTCGCAAAACCACTCCTTGTGAGAAGTCATATGATAAGAAGCTCCAGTGTCAATATACCACACATCAGAATCTGACTGAGAGCCACGCAAGACGTCACCAAGTACAAGTCGTCGTCGTCCTCTTTTTTCTTAGGATCACCCTTGTCTCCTTTGGCTGCTTTGTTTGAACCGTCTTTCTTACCATGTCCAAGTTTTTGACACTTCCAGCACCGCATCTTTGACCGATCAGTGCTTTTAGATCTCCCACGTGATCTAGATCTGCCATTTGACTGCTTACTTTTGTCTTGGTTTCTACCTCTCACAATCAAGGCCTCCTTGGTGGAACTCTTCATACCTTGGCGTCTCATCTCCTTAGATAACAAGGCCACAACAACACTATCAAACGAGATTTTTGTATTCTCACTACCAATAGCTGTTAGAGTGTATGCCCTAGTGGCCAATTATGTAATGATTGTGATAC